>OFHS01001165.1:12832-30527 GCA_900245855.1 Calvadosia cruxmelitensis
TTGATTGATTGATTGATTGATTGATTGATTGATTGATTGATTGATTGATTGATTGATTGATTGATTGATTGATTGATTCTTTTAATGAACAAGTGACTTTTATTTCGAAAACAATATGTAGCATTAAAATGATATTTCCAATATTATAATTCAACAATACAATAACATCGCAGTAACATTCTGCCTACCAAATTTAATTGGAAAAAATTACAATATTTCCTAAAATAAGTTAACCTGTGATATTTACAATTTAAAAATTTCTTACAAGATTTCCCAAGCAGTGAGGGTGCCGAGAATGCTTGATTGGATTGGTTGAAAGAATGACTGCAGAATCTTCCTTCGTCTACAGTATTTTAGAGGCATATTCAATTTAAATAAGATTTTAATTAATAATAATGGTCACATTTGTAAATTAATCAATTTTAAACAGAGCTCATTGATTGCGTGACAAATATTTACCACTATTCCATCTTACAGACTAATTGAGCACCGGCAAAGGGGTACGAAGCTGCACAATAAGCTTATCAACAGCGCTGGTTCAGGATGTACAATATATGCTAATTATTATGAAATTAGATGACATCAAAACAATGCCAGCAGTGCGAAAAACAACTTTGACAAAATATCATATACAACTTCCGGTAAACGTTTTTGTTTATTTACAGCAAAATCCTCTTTCGTCGAAAGGAAAATAAACTTGCACAGCAGTTCCGTCACGCCCCCTTCTTTTGTCAAACATCTGTCCGTCTGTCTGACTTCCACATGACGTCATCAGAGAATACTGATGACACATCTGTCGAGGCCAATGGGGTTTTGGCAAAATTGACAACATGTATTTTGGTCATCAACTGGTGCGTCTAACACTTGATGCTGTTCTGGTGAAAGGTCCTCGACAATTCCAGAATCGTTTCTGTTGAGTTTCCAACAGTTCGTCTTGTCCTGCGAATTCTGACACTTCAGTAAATCATCTACAACGTCAGCTTCAAGGCTTTCCATGAAAATGTCCGCAATGTCTGCGCTTGTAGTCAGCTCTAAGGCTGATTTTCCATCATAATCCAATAAACTGTAGTCCGCATGAGAATGCAGGAGTGTCCGAACGATCATCCTGCGGCCATGTGCAGCGGCAATGTGCAAAGCCGTCTGGCCGGTCGTTATCTGACGTAAATTCAAATCAACGCCAAGATCGAGTAATTTAAATACAAATTCGTCGTTTCCAAGGAGACAGCAGTGGTGCAATGCGTTTAGTCCATCTTCGTTCGGCGATTCGAACAGCGTCCTGCGTTTGCCGTAATGGGCGACGAAAAAGCGCAACATTGCACCATCGCCCTGGTCGATTGCCTGATGCAGGTTGCCGACGAGAGAAGTCAAAGAAGCTGAAACTCTGCTCAAAGACATGTCTCAGGCCAGCAGAAAGAACGAGAGAAGCATCCGCTAACAACCAGGGAGAGAGCTCTGAACTCTACCGAATACCAGGCAACAGATTGCTATGGACAACGAGAAACGTCGCGCAACAAATCAACACGTCCCGTCGTGCGGCACAGCGGGCGCCAGAAGGCCGCATTGTACGACAAATAACAAGCAGGAGATCGCCAACTACGTCTCCATGACAACACGATGAAGCGAAACTAAAATCAATCGAGCGCACGCAATAGGCAAGCATGCATCACCACCGCTGTAGAAATGCCACGCGATCAAATACAGCTCATGCGACTCATCCCTTATAATTTATAGCCACCTGATCCCCCAAACAGGACAACATCGCATTTCCCAACACGAAGCTACATGTGGCGCTTGGAAAACAATCAGGACAGCGATTGGACGCAGCGAAGTGATCTGTGATATTTCATTATCCGACGAATGTCAACCACGCGTGGTACGCAACAGATAATTGGCCGCTGGACCCGGGCTGACCGCAAACAAAGATAGCACAAATCTGCGGCTTTCAAGACAGAAACGCATCTCAAAATGCGGAGACATAGATAGAATAAGGAGAAACATGCTTACGAGTTTCATTTATTAGAATACAAACGTCTTCTACAATAGCAGTAATCTTTACAAATGGGAGTTAAGAAGCAGCGGGGCGTGTAAAATGGAATTAATCTGCGACAGGATTAAACTAAATCATTGTTTCAAGAACGGATCGATAATCTCTTTCTCGAGGAATTCATCAGTGAATCTGAGGTGGTCTCCGTCAGCAGAAAGAAAGTGCAGTTTGCCATCTTTGTCCATTTGCTGCAGGCCAAGAAGATCCTAGTACAAACAAACCAACATACACATCAACTACAAAGCAGTCACACACCACGACAAGAACAACAACCACTTCTTTGTTTTTGTACACTCGATTTTGTAGCGCCAAGCAAAATCTAGATAAATAGAACTGTTCTTGAAGACATACCAAAACGAAGTTTTACAGAAAACAGTTGCTGTGTACATAGTTACTTCAAATATGGGCCAATTTACAACATTCGCTTCTTGATTACTAGACCAGACATACAGTAGCAACAGTTGTCATGGCAACCGAATGTGCTACGAGTATGAGGCTAGAAGTACGAGGCAACCTAGTGTTGCAAACAGTAAGATACAGTGCAACCTGTCTATAACGGTCACCTTTGGGACCTGAGGAAAATGACCTTTATATACAAGAGTCCTTTCTGTCCACTGTCCAGTTTGATTTCTATAGAAAGTGTAATTTTGGGGGTTTTAAAGAGTGGCTTTTCTACAAGGTGGCCGCTAATACAGGTTGGACTGTATCTGATTTGTAGTTGAGCGAACTGATGGCCCTCAGTGGATGATTTCAATAGACCTACTAAGTAACTGCTCCAGAATGTCACATATGTACTTTGATGATTTACCTTCTTATAAAGCGGACTTTGCTGCAGCGTCATGAGTTCTTTGCCTTGCCCTGGTTTGTAAAATCCAAACCACTATATCGGAAAAATAAACCAACATTATCAGAAAGAATGAAACGAGCCAAAAAGCAGCACAAATGTAACTTGAAATTGGCAGGTCTAAAACGCAAATAGCTTCCATTTCAGAAGAATGATTGATTGATACAGTGAAACCTGTCTATAACGGTCACTTTTGGGACCTGAGGAAAATAACCTTTTTAGAAGGTGGCCTTTCTGTCCATGTTGATTTCCAGAGAAAGTGGCATTTTGGGGTTATAAAGAGCGGCCTTTATAAACAGGTCACTGCTCTATAGAGATGGCCGCTAATGCAGGTTTGACTGTAGTCGTCTATTCGAAAACCCATAATCAGTTCTTGATATAATTGAACAGTTACATATATCGACATGGCATGCAAATGCTATACAGTGGCACAACTAATTCTTGAGGTTACAGCACCTTGCAGCACCCTGTAATACAGTAGCAAGGACAAACTTCTGGTCAGAGAGGTGTTTGGCTTTTGTCCATTATTTACACGAATGTTTTGACAATTAATGTAAGCAAAATTCCGATCTCATTGAAAACTTCCATGAGTTGCTGTAGACACGCTCTCACATGGCACCGCCTGACCAAAATACGAACTTTAATTGATTAGATGGGGTTAGGGTTATTGTGATGTTTCTGGTCTTTGTAAGTAACGCAGGGTCTCAAAGGGCAAGTCGCTTTTCATCAGGATAATTGCACTATGAATCTAAAAACGGGTGAAAATGCGCAAAAAACTCTAATTATATAACAAGCACCATGTAAAAAATTACACGAAAGCATGTGAATTTGAAAACAAAACAAAAAATAATTTGCTCTTTTCACACGGTTTTTCACATGATAATCGCATGGGTTTGACACGATTCTAGTCCATAGTGTTGTTGCCGATGGAAAATTAGCTCTCCCATACATGTCTACATTGCTTCAAAGTAATACTGGATATCTCACCAAAACTCATGCCAATCGATCAAAGAAATGTGTATTTGGCATTCTACAAACTCACAACCTAATTACACACCTCGGATTCTTTTGGATCCACCATTGTGTCCTTCGCAAACATCACCATTACGAAATTCTTCAACTTCATGAGGTTAGTTTTGTACTCGGCAACAACAGTCTGAAAAGACAACATTGAAGCAACCGTCATCAATGATGCAACATGAAAAATCGATGAGAAGCAGCAGTCGCCATGCAGAATGTAAGAGAGCAGTGCGGTTCATCGTCAACCTGCTGACCATCAATTCAACACACATCAGATTTCAGAGGGTGGAAACTTGGCTTGCTAATGGAAACTCTGACAAGTTTGGAAACTACAGTGAAACCTGATTGTAATGGTCACCTTTGGGACCAGAGGAAAATGACATTTATAGACAGATGGTCCTTCTGTCTACGTTGATTTCTATAGAAAGTGTCGTTTTGGGCACTGGGGTGATGAAGAGTGGCCTCTATACACAGGTGGCTGCTCTATAGAGGTGGCTGTTAATACAGGTTTGACTGTAACGCAATATATCTGGCAGAAAAAATTATAGAGGAATGTAACTGCGAGCCAGTCTAGCAAGGAGAATTCAACAAATGTGGAAACAATCGCAAAATAAACTCGATTTTATTCCATATCGATGTAATGAGCCTACGAAGGTATGTTGAGTGTCAGAGTCTCAAAGATTATCTTCATGTTGTAAATCCTACGCATTGATCGATGACTCACACAGATATCTGGGGATACAACAAAGTGCTGGAGGACACTCACACCATAAGACAATGTTGTGTTCCTTGTTTCTTTCTAAGTTACCTTTTCTTGGTTGATTTCAGCCAAAAAGACACTTTTCTCTCTGTATTCTTCCTCTTGTAATGGATCGTGCCAGTACTGCGCTTGAACGATACTGAAAAATATCACATCATTAGTACCGGTAATTGAATGCCAAAAAATAAAAATAAATGCCGTTGAATATGTAACTTAGGTCAGACTCACTTGTCTTGGATCCAGCTGAAACAATAAACGAATAGCAACATTAATAAAATCGGTCTAACAAGATCACCGGATAATCAATAAACAACGGTTGATGGCAGAATGTAATTCGTCAGATTGTGTGACAGCAAAAAGATTACAAGGAAATAGCATGTCAGCATCATATAAGTTAGGAATAAAAACAACTTCATAAAACCCAAACCATGCCGTGCCGTATGTGTGTTGATCTCGCATACATTTGTTGGCCACTTGGCCTCACAATATAACAGCCACTGCGTATGTGTGGGTTCAGATGAGAACAAGCGCACACGGCACAGAAGAGAATAATGTTCTTGTTGAGTTGAGGTTTTATTAATTGTGATCATGTCTTACACATACTCCTCAGCACGGATATCAAAAATTCCAATCAATCCTAAAGTGGGTCTCTCTTATATAACCAAGACAGAATAATATGGCATTGTTGTAGTCAATTTTAGATGAAAACAATTTCAGCTATAAGAAGGTATTTTCAGGCGAATTTGACTGGAATAGTGGAATTGAGCCATGCTTTACCTTCAGCAACACATGGACAAGACACTGCAGTAACTCGTAAACCTATTGCCCCTTGGTAAACTATATTATTCTGTGCATGTTGTAAATATATACAGCCGTGCACAACAACACACATTTCTCATATTATGTAGCCTGAGACTCGCGGATATAGCATTGATGCACTACACTCGCTGATGGCAGAACACACTGCAGGAACAACTGGTCGAATGAAAGCTATCAACATCAGCCAACAGAGACATCATAAACTCAAGATTCTTTCTAATGATAGACCCTCTTGCAAAACACGTGAACGAACCTAAGGTAAGCTCCGTAGTTGAGGAGTTTTCTAACGTAATCACAGAGTGTTGAGTTCTCTCCGGGACAATGAGGGAGACCATATACACCTATCGAGAAACAAAAGATAATGAAATGGAAATTGATCGCATTGGATTGAAATACCTACAGACAGGTAGCCCTGGAAGTGAAGCCTCCTCTGGAGTATTTATGTTTCAAATTACAATGCCAAACAAAGACCAACAACTCCCTCCACAAGGCAGTCAGCAAACATCAAGCCAAATAACCAGATTTACTATACAGTCAAACCTGTATTAGCAGGCTAGCAGCCACCTGTGTATTTGTATAGAGGCTACTCTTCATAACGCCCAACTACACTTTCTATGGAAAGCAACCTGTACAGGAAGGTCACCTGTCCATAAGGTCATTTTTCTCAGGTCCCAAATGTGAACATTCTAGACAGATTTCACTGTATATAAGTCCACCAGAAGGTGGTAAAGAATCGTTCGTGATAGCGCTCTTTTACGCATTGATTGTGTTTGCAGTTTGCACAGAAACCTTCTTTCACTTCCGTATTGCCTACTTTTTTCAGCTCACCTTGGTGTTGGCCGCCGAAAGAAACCAGATTGATCATTGGAGGTGATGGAAATCTTTGCGCAATTGCTCTCCTGCAATATTTAATTAAAAAGTCTTAACTTATTACCGGTCCTGATATAATTATATTTAGGAATTCAGAAGACAAAACAGTGATCATGACAGAAAAAGGTCAGATGATGACAATCTGGCCAAATACCCTTCAAAATGTAGGCCTCGATGTTAGATGGAAGCCAGAGGATGTGACGCTTCAAATACACTACAGGCATTTAAAAGCAAATGCTTGATGACGTCACATGGGTGTGCACCAAGGAACAGCATTTTTATAATATTATATCATGAACACATTTAAAGTTAACATTTCTTCACTGAGATCAACAAGAACCACAATATGAGCAGCAGCAGTTGCATTCACAACAGACACTATGCATCAACAATAGTCAAGGCGTGTTGTGGTACATACAAGAATTGTCCACCCTGCGAGAAGCCAAGGGCGTTGTAGCCGTTCTTCAGCTTTGGATCAGAAGCCAACTGATGGCAGACATCTTTGATTTGTTGGTTGACTGGCATCAGGAAGCCATTCTCCATATCCTGCAATGAATCAATGTTCAAGATCAAGAGAATGGCAAACTGCAAAGAAGGATGTCACATGCCCCTAGATGGAAATTGAACGATTGATATGCTATCAGACCACAGGACTATAACAAACACAAGGTCATATCCAAAACATAATCAATCAATCAATCAATCAATCAATCAATCAATCAATCAATCAATCAATCAATCAATCAATCAACCAATCAATCAATCAACCAATCAATCAATCAATCAATCAATCCATCCATCAAATCAATCAATCGATCAATTAATCAACCAATCAATCAATCTGAAAATAGCTCGTTCCTTCTGAGCTTAAATAACTTTATGTACACTGTACACAGACTTGACTTAAATATACATTTTTTATAATTATAATTGATCATCAGTCCATCATGCACGACTAAAAAGACGCGAGGGCGCAACACAGTTGGTTGCCACTTGCCAGAACAGTAGGCTAACTCATGCAGAGGCTGCAACTGCAAGTTCCTGCTGTTTCGACCGGAACAACTGACTTCCGTCAAATCTTAAAAAAGCTTTTCATGTAAAATATCTTTTGTTTCTTACTGAAATAAATTTCTTTACCTTATTTCATCTGTTAATGACGGTACAATTTTAAATTTCAGCCAAATCTGTAGGCCTTTCAGTTGGCCAAAAGCCCTGGCCTAAACCAACGGGATTGAAAACTGAATGGATTTGAGAACGTCAAGAATCAAGAGCACCTGAATGATTCCATCGCCAATCATCAATGACTTCACGTAGATGCCAGGAATCTTCTTCTCTAACAATGATTTGATCGAACCCATACTCAAAGGATTGCAACACGAATCACCTTCAGGATGAAAAATAAACAATGAGCAAAAACAAGGTTGAGAAATCTAAGGAAATCAAAGAGAAGAACAGACGATGCAGTTCATTAATGATGACTCAAATAACACTGAATGATGAAGCACGCGATTTGCCAGGAAAACTAAACAACAAAGTGATTACATTATTTCTATTTGCTCCAGGATTTCGATTATTTTCGACTTGCAACTTTGCAAGTCTTCGCTTTAATACTTACCCATTCCGTGCCACAGGACAATGGGAATGGACGCATTCTGGCCTGAAGCTAGCGAAAGCGACAGTATGCAAGCAAGAGATGCCACGACGAAGCGAAGAAACTTTGCCATGATTGCAGTAAGCAACTACTGTTCGGAAAACAAATGTCCAAAATACTCTGCAGAAGTTTCGCAGGCTTCCTAGCGTCTGCCCAAATTCAACTGTTAAATCATGTGATCAAAAGTTATAAATAAAGTTCACTCTGTTGGAAATGCCTCTCTTTTGTCTTTTCAAACATCGCGTCTTCACTCTCATGTCGCAGTGGTTGTCCTGGTGATACGAAAAGAGTAATGAACCAATTAAATAGTTATTTTTATTACGATTGGACTACAGTATTTCCGGACATCACACAGCAGAGAATTCTAATTTTAAAAATGTTGCTGAACGCGCAAAGCGTTGGATGCATACATCCAAGATCCAAGAGAATGCCCCAGAGTGCGTCTCCATCTTAGGAAAACAATTTCTCATTAGCCAGCTGTCTAGATGAGTATTCTTTCCATTTTATTAGTTTACCTTGTTAGTAGACACATGGATCAGATACAAGCACGTAGATCTACAATCCGGTCCTACAGACTACTGCATATCCGGGGCCAGTTATTTACCCCATTTATGTCCAGATCTTTATCCGAAATAGACATAATTATATAAATCTAATCAAATAAACTCATCGTGCTCTTTATATATCATATCGCTGATCTGCAACTCCGATTCGAAATCGATGTCCTTTTGTGGCTAAAGCTTGAGTGACCGCGGAACGCTCTTTATCGGGTCGTGGCTGGGTCGTAAAGCATTGGTCCCCGTGGACCGTCCCGCTACGGGAATAAAACGTCATACTTGAGCCTATAGAAAAAGCCCCACCCCGTGTCCCCTTGGAAACCCAGAAAGAATCGTAAATCGCAGCCTTACCCTTAACTACATAACCGTGGTAGTCCTGGCAAGAGGCAGGCGTAAATTCTTCGGCATACAAGGGACCGGATCCTGCTGTACTACTAGCTACCTTCCCCTGTCTTGGTTAAATAGCGGGCATGACGTAATACAATCGTTCTAGCCGTTGGGCGTCTTGTAAATAATACAAAGACAAATAAATAGTAGGCTACGCAAGGGCCCCCGGAATAAACCTCAGACCATTCATTTCGAGTTGTCTGAGGGGGGAGGGGGTGTAAATAGACCCATGTGCTTTTCACTACTCCCATGGAGTTGTTGTGAATGTTGCCTCTTATCACCACGCTCGTGAATGCCGGGGGTAGTGCTAACAGTAAACGTTAGCAAGTTAGCAAATACTGCAAATAAACCAGGACGTCGGCATCGTCGAGCGACTAAGTGATTGAGGTTGTGGGGAAAATTTCTTATGATTGATGTAAGGGTCGATTGGTGTAGGGGCAGGGAGAGGCCCCCCCCAGGGCCACCGATTATTTGAACTTGAAGCGAACAAGAGACACCCGTTTGATTCAATGACACAGCGTAAAACCTGATGAAACAAGACGTGACTGCTTGACTGCTTCAGGATGAAGTTTAAAATTCCTAATTCTCACTTCATAAGCACACGATCCTCCATCCTTCTCGATAACATCTCCCTTTCTCAGACATGAACAATTATGACATGGGCCGTTACCACTATTGCCCAGCGCATTACATTCATCAAATCCCAACGCAATATTACGATGACGTGCATTGTGTACACCAGGTCACCATCAGCCCACTTCGGAAGGAGTCGTACGTCAAGCGGACAAGAAATACTCTGCGAGAGAAATCAACAGATCCTGCTGCTCTAAGTCATCATTGCGGCATGTAATGTATGTAAGCAGCTATTGTAATAGAATTATAGGCATACTATATTCACCACTGTTCAGAACCTGAGGTAGGCCTATGAGTCCAGGACTGTCAAGGCTCATAAACTCGCGGCTGTTCGCTGGAAATTCCACTGCCGGCGTTTACACAATGATGAAAAAACGTCATGTTGAACTTCTGGTCAATGAACTTTGGAACAATATTGCCGGATTCTCTCTGTCTGTCTGTCTGTCTGTCTGTCTGTCTGCTACAAGAATCTATCAGCCGAAGGATCAAATTAGCTTAGCGGCAGACATTAGGGGCTGCTTTTAGGCTCGTCAAACACTCGTTAGAGAGGCCGCCCGCTCTCCAATTAGCTTCTTTCCAAGACGTATGTTGGCTCAGTGCCACGAGGCATCATTCTCTTGATTGAACCCGATGATCATTAGACAGCAGTTAATTACGATTGACATCCTAAAAGGTCAAATGGCATCAAATGTTAAAACGTATTTCGAAAATTCTGAGATCAATGTTATCCACAATTTTCCAAATTTAGTAAAACAAATTAATTTTCAGTAGGCCGAGTGGTTTTCGAGAGTCTAAATTTCATAAATATTCAATTATTCAGTTTACCTCGCGCTGATTCTATTGCATCAGTCTCACGCGATCGTCACATCGTGATGTTGTGCACTTGTGCGTAAAAAATGCTGACATTTTCTCGTAGGAGCAGCGCACGATGCAGCACAAAAACTGCCTTTTCATTCCACCCTCGGGGGATGTTTAATTGAACTTTATTGGTCGAATGGTGTCGCAATGCCGATATATGACGTCGCGGAGTGGAACGATATCTCAACCGTTCGACATTAATCACAGTGACGCAGCAAAAATTGTCTTTGTTTAATGAAACAACCCCTCGATGTTGTCCGAGACGACTTCGTATTGTTCTACGAAATAAATGATCGTCTATGGCACGTTAAAACAGGGCCACGGATCAGTACCTCTTCGATAATGAGAAATCAGATTGTGAGAGCTCACAGACGAGGCAGAGCACACGATTTATGAATGTGTTGACTTTCCCGATCTGCATGAGAGCGAATTTACCAAAACAAACTTAATAATTCGCCTATTTGATTATAAATTAAATATAAGATATTGTGTTTCCATGGAGAAAGATGCGTTGAAATAAACGACATCTAATTGACAAGTTGAACAAGCTGAATTGTGATTGGGCGATGTTCCACCGGAGAGAACAATAGGCAATAGACTGTAAAAATGCATCGTCACCGCGGACGGGTTTCAGTATAAAGAGAGGACGACAATCAATGGTGTTTCACTGATCGCCACTACCGACGAAGGAAACATCATCACACAGACCATCTCAAACTATTCAAAAAGAAGCTACGATGGCTATCTCTGTCAAGGCGTCTTCAGTCTTACTTTTAATCCTCTTACTGCAAACTTCACTCGTGGGTAAGAATTACTTTCGCGTGATTTTGGGTAATCTATTACAAGATTAGACGCACGTGCCTTTATTTTCAATTGTTAGCTTTTTGAGGCCACATATTCTGCATTGCCGTCAGCGAAAGTCGAAGCAATATGCTTTGCGAGAAACATGCAAATGCCTGGACGCTGACTGGAATTCGAAATTAATATGGCTGATATGTTCGGTGCAAGGCCTCCCTATCAGATGCCTATACCTCCTTCCATCTTCGCAGCCTTTGGACTGTTCTTAAATCGCACGGGACGGTTTGCGTAAATTTGAGATAATTTAACGACAAAACGATCAGTTATAAATCTGCAAGATGTATGCATGAGCTAATCCGTCTAGGGCATACAACGCCACTTGTAAATTGTTTCATCCATGGGAATCCGTTCGCTGACGTTATTTTCTCTTGTTATTTTTTATAACAGTGTTTGGGCAGTCTCCTGAAACTCCGGCCGTTGAACCGACTCAAAGCGCAGAGCCAGAACCCGAACACTCGACAGTTACAACAGAGCCAGAGCCGGAATCAGAGTTTCCTTACGGGGAACCAGAACCAGGTAAAAGAACATCGATTATAAGAATTTATGCATTACGGTATGCGGATACTATGTCCACTTGTACCCCTGTCTCAGAAAACGCCGACTCATGATCGCCAGTGTGCCTCCTATAGTTTGTGGCCTCAATCAGACGCGATAGCATATCAGCGAGCATGCTGGTCTTTGTAATTTGCAACGAAATTCAACTATTTGAAAGTCAAGTCAAGCATTGTGAGCAAAAACACAAGAACACAGCGACAATATAGAACCTGATGTTGTGAGCGTTTTCACACAAAACACGAAATGGTTTACACCGAAAGTCCGATTGTCGAATATCGGACCTGGTTCAATGGTTTGCGCGCCTACAAGGTTCCCCGTAATGTTTTACACACGTGATTAAATTGCCAAATTGTAAGATTTGATTTTGTTTGTTTCAGAAACCGAAGTGGTCTACAGCATCATGGGTGGTTTACTTGGCGTATTTGCCGTCACATCGGTTGTTCTTGGATTCCTGCTCTATCGAACAAAGCAACGAGTCAAGAAATAGAATTCTCCTTCGGTGTAACACGACACATCGGGTACCTCGAAAACGTTTCTACCCTCGTTAAATTAACTGAACTCGACGCGGTTTGATTCGATCCAGCGACACGAATTACACTCTCCAGCACTTTCTGTCAGCACCAACAATGGCTGCCCATGTTTTGTGATTCGATCTTAATAGGCCTCTGCTTCAAACAGAGGCATCTGAGCAATGTAGATAAAGTAACAACACCATGAAATTTGTATAGTTGTAAATAGGAATATCTCCAGCACGAAACCTTTCTGTCGGATGATGATGGTAACTCAATCGAATGAAAACAATTATGGAAAATTGCATTGGAGCTTGATTGACTTTTCGTTCTGTGGCGTAGGGGGGTTAATGCAAGTAATGTCGATCCTCATTCCTCAGGATGCTTGTTCTGTTAAATTGTATCAATTAGCGAAAATTAAGACTCATTGACAAATGTTGCAATTCTATATTGAACTGATACCCGGAATAGACAAAGGACAGAAGGGAAAACGATAATTCTATTCAACAAAGCAGATTTTGCACGGCAGGAGATTTCTTTGGCGCAACAGACAAGCCAGCGATTTTAAATTGAAATAAACAAATGACAATGTCTGGACGATTAAAGGAATTTATTTGGTCTCTGTGGACAGGAGGTTGTTCCATGAAGGTAAAGCCTAGCACAAATTTAATCCATATTTTCCTCGCCTGAAGCCATATTTTCCCTGACAGCATATGAAAGCATACGACACTGCCATCGCGAGAAACAAATATAAATGGACAGGACTTGACCAGGGATATAGATTCTAGGACAACGGGAGTGTGAAGCGTAAGACTAAGCAGACATGATGAAACACAACAAGAGCCGGTGGAAGGCCAAAACGCAGCCTCACTCAATAGCGAGAAAGAATAAATAGGTTCAGGTTGTTGCGGGGTTCCTCTTTTAAGAGTGAGAAGCGCTCTGGATGATAATGATGATCTTAAAACCGGACTTTAGAATACAACAAAGTCATTGAAAGATAACGTGGTCATGGTAAATGTTTAAAAGATATTTATTTTTATCATTTTATAAAAACAATCTTAAGATTATCAACTGTACATCGAATCAATACAAAGACACTTCTTTAGAGTTGTTATGGCAACCTATAAACATTTCATTGAAATTGATCTGCTTAATAAAGCACATCGCAAGTTAAAACAAACAATCAGTTACTTAAGTTAAAACCAGACTAAAGACTCATAACTTTAATTAATATAGTAACAATGGAATTTGGGGGTCAATTCAATGGCACTTGCCGCCATTTTGAACGGGCTGGGGTTGTTTCCTCACTTTGAAGCAGCGAATGTTTAAATGGTCACACAATGCATTCACCTGAAAAAACAAGAAAACATAATTAGAACTGAACAAACCATGTACAGTTAAACCTGTATTAGCGGCCACCTCTACAGAGCAGCCACCTGTGTATAAAGGCCACTCTTCATAATCCCAAAATGACACTATCTATAGAAAGCATCCAGGAAGGAAAGGCCACCTGTCTATAAAGATCATTTTTCTCGGGTTCCAAAAGTGACCGTTATAGACAGGTTTCACTGTACATTAATCGACAAATTCACGTCCTCAAAGAAAATACAAACACATTTGTCCAATTCAATCAAAATAAATAAAGAATAGATCCTTATTCTGAAGGCCTGCAAAGCACTGAATGCTTTTTCAAGTAAGTGGAACTACAAGAACTACGGAGAATACTGAGCAGCAATGCTTATCAGTGAAATACACAGTGATAATGCTAATACAGTGAAACCTGTCTATAACGGTCACCTTTGGGACCTCAGAAAAATCACATTTATAGACAGGTGGCCTTTCTGTCCAGGTTGATTTCTATAGAAAGTGTCATTTTGAGGTTATGAAGAGTGGCCTTTATAGACAGGTGGCTGCTTTATACAGGTGGCAATTAATGCAGATTTGACTGCATCGTCTTTTGAGATATAATCTCAGTTTTGATAAACTAAAATCCAAAAAATCTGATTATTGATCCTAATTATCATCATGATCATCGTTTACTGTGAAATCTAACGTGCCATTGGCTTCCTTCATGACGCACATATATCATGACTGCAGAGAGAACTTGAATGACACATATCATAACAACAAATTGATTCAAACAGAGGAAATGCAGGAATTAAATGTAACAAAATAACAGTCAGGGGGGATTCAACTGATGCAACAGGAAGAATGGATGATGTGCAAACAATGCCAAAGACACCAGTGGCCTGGGAATAAGGCTACGGCAAGCGTTGAGATGGTCTGATATTTGGGCTTACCACACAAATGCCGTAATGGATGTGAGCCAGGGTTGCAAATATGCAAAAGCCGATCAAAGCTCTTGTTTCTGGCACATAACCAGCAAGGCCAAGAAATATTGCAGCAACAAGCGGCAGCAGAAGAAAATTTCCTCGCTCGCATTTAGTGGCAGACATTTGAGCCACTATCAGACGACACTGCAAGCAAAACAAAACATCGTCAGCACACAATGCAAATCAATTCTAGGTTCCATTAAAGATTCGCCGTTTGCTATTGAAATAAACTAAAGTTGACACCACAGCTCAATAAAACCAGTGAGTTGATAAATGTTTTCTCATAGCATAACAACTACAGTGAAACCTGTCTATAATATCACTACAGTCAGACCTGTATTAGCGGCCACCTCTATAGAGCAGCCACCTGTGTATAAAGGCCATTCTTCATAATCCCAAAATCACAATTTCTATAGAAATCATCATAGACAGAAAGGCCACCTGTCTATAACTTAGGTTACTTTCTTCAGGTTCCAAAGGTGACCATTATAGCCAGGTTTCACCGTATTATGCAAATACATGCTGCAGAGCAGAGGCAACTTACATTGATGTTTGAATATACAAGCCCAATGGCTACTATGAACAGCCGCGGCTGCATTGCAAGGATGTTACTAGGAGAGACCCACGCCCATGTTGTGAAGAGTAGAACACAAATTCCGAGCGGTAGAAGAGGAGCTAGACCTTGAACAATGCTGAGACACCACTCTGGATGATCACGGCGTCCTCTGAAAAGAAACGCACAACCAATTAGAAGAATGCTCTCGATGCATTTAACACCTTTGCCAAATCTTCAATGATCACAATATAAGAACGGTTTCCACTAGACGGAATTTTCTGCGTGCACTCAATTTTTCAGCTGCAACGTCATTGTGAACATGTGCAGTGGAAAACCTATTCTCCGCTAGTGCACAGAATGTCCCCAGAAAAGTACGATACAGTTTGACTTCTCTGCAAAATTTTCAGACGGAGAATCCAGCATGGCAGTTTTGACCTTAAATGTTTGCTTTTCTGTATTTTTGTCCAATATGGTTAAGAAAGACGCCTGGTTATCAATACTTTGATCCTTTGGAAGACTGTGACTGTTACTGTGTTACTGTTTAGCAGGTGATACATAATCTGTAGATTAGGGTCATAGGGTGGTTCAAAAAACCTAAGTTTTAACTCTTGTCCTGCTATTGACGTATATATACGTTTTTGAAGCAAGTCAAAAGTAGCAACATATAACCAATCAGAAAGCTAGTCCATAGCAATCAACCAATGAGCAATCTATAAATCGATTTCAAGTCTTCATTTAACTAGTTTGTAAGCAGGACAAGGGTTAAAAAGTCTCAGTCCTCGGGGGAAAAAAGACGTTACACAGCCCCAATATGTGTTTCCCAAAACATTTTCACTATGCGATAAAGAAAAGTACCTCGTAAAAGCGTGATTATTGGAATTTATGTTTTGATATCTAAAACCCATATACTTTATACGGGATCACAATAATGACTAAGGGAGGTACTTTTCTTTATCGCATGGTGAAAATAATTTGGGAAACACATATTGGGGCTGTGTAACGTCTTTTTTCCCCTCGGGACAGTGACTTTTGAAACTTCGGTTTTTTGAACCGCCCTACTGTAGACATATGTCACCGATGCTACTTGATGCGAGCGAGCGTCATACATACTTGTATATGTTGTAGCAGGACAATGGGAATGTGACAAAAATCACACAAACTAAAAGAGAAATGACACACATTGCAGTGCAAAGAAATACAAACAGAGTTTGAAGAGAATGGAAAGAAATCATTACTCACAAACGGCAATCTAGAACAAGATCCTACAATACTGTGCCCATGACGGTAGGCATTATATGGCAGCAGATCCAACATTCTCAAACAGCATTTAAAAGTGACCTCGCAATCCTGCACTAAAGAATCAAAATCTGGATCTAGATGGTGTTAAATCTAGAGGCTAGTACGTGTGGCTGCCAGTCAGGCGTAACAGATTCGACTACCGGTTCATCGAACACATATATTCGTTGTCTTCTGTAGTTTTAATTGTCGAGGGCACAAAGGGAGACAAGCCATCGGCTTATTGGGCCACCCTCGCTAAATTTAGTGACATTTACATTTACAATATACATAATTACAAGGTTGACATTTTGAGACGTTTAGTTTGTAACATAATATGTATTAAAACGTAAGTTTTAAACAATGATTAACTACATCATCTCTTACCATGAAGTCCACTTAAAACAACGTCACTGATTATATGAGATCCATAAACATTGAATTTAATAGAATTCTGCGTCAGGAAGTACACCACGAGAAATATGATCACCAGAAACTGAAATAAAAGACAGAAACAGACAAGAGTTTAAAATCACAAACATAAATCTTACTTCCAGACACATCACAAGTCTCCTAATACATAATAGGTCTTCATAATAATGTGTTGAGTTTTACAAAAGATCAATGAGAAAGTTTTAAAAATAAATATCAGAGAACTTATTTTGTATCCGAACTTAAGTGTAGTGTAGGACTAAATCTCAATTCCCATATACAGATTTTGGCAATTTAGGGCCTGTTTACATGAGGCGGGCCAGCCCGGTTGGCGCAGGGACGGGCTAATTTTGTCGATTGTTCATATGGTAATTTCCTGTCGAGCTGGCCTAGCTTCAGCCCGGCAAATTTTTGCCGGGCTGGTTTCTGTTTCTTCGACGCAAGCGTGTTCGCCACATTTTATCACATTGGAGGTTCGTCTTTTGGCCTGCATAAGCTCTGGCTGTCCTTCTATTTTACTACCAGTGCATTGCGTAACTCTTTTTACGGAATAGGACGATCAGAATAGAAGTCATGTTTAATTACAAACTCGATCATCTCGCCATTCGATCGAAACCATTTGCTTTGGATTCCATACTGTGTATTGATAGATAGATAGATAGATAGATAGACATTTATTTCAAACAATCACAGTAGAGTATACAAGAAGCAGATAAACAATGGCTAAAATATGT
>OFHS01001166.1:0-23419 GCA_900245855.1 Calvadosia cruxmelitensis
GCTACGTGGGCCTCAGCCATAGTGTCCACACATGTGGCATCCCAAATTAGACATTTTCCTTTAGACCAAGGAAACGTGGTCAATCCATCTGGTCTGATTGATTGGTTGGTAGATTGATTGATTGATTGATTGATTGATTGATCGATTGACTGATTGATTGATTGATGATTGATTGATTGATTTATAACGGCCCTGGTTCTGATGAGCACGACCAATTCGCTATCATTTCACTTGAAACGCATGTGCAATTAGCACACTCACAATAGTGGCAAAATGACATGAACTGTTAGCCTAGCCTATACGTCCCCGGCTGGAAATTGTAAAGCAGGACCAACATCTGGGAGCTAGCTACATCGCTACCAAGCGGCTGCGGCAACGCTCAAACCAGGCCAAAGTTGAATACAAATTGCCACAGAAACTAGCCGAGCCGTTTTATAAAAGCATAGTCAAGCTTGATCAAGCTATGTTGTCTACAATTTGAAGATTTCGCTGTTAAATGGGGCCTCGAATTTGCTTTATTTACTACCTTTGCTGCAAATTTTTGCGCTCAAAAGTGGTTTGAAAAATCGAAAATCGATGTTAGTCTCTTCGAAACCGAATAACTGAGCCGGAGTTGACGCTTCAAGCAATGCGCAGCTTACGAATGACTGAAGCTCCACCAGATGCTGTAATGTTGCGCAATTTATTACAGTATAAAAATAATCAGTTATGCTACTCATAATCAGACAGCTTGCCGTGTGGGCGTGTTGTAGGCTGCAGGCGAGCACTAGAGATTTTGCTTCAAACAGTTCCTCATCAGTTAATTATAGAAGCCATGTGATTGATGAGTCATGAGCTATATTTAGCACAGGTTGTCATTAAAACCCGAAGTACACAGTAACAGTACTATAGAATTTACTTCATTTCCGCCGGAAAATTCAGTATTCATCTTCATCTGTGTACTCCATTTCATTTGCAAACTAATGAACCTTGTTGAGGTGTTCGGGCTGGAAGATGGACCACAATATCGTTTGGACCCTGGAGAGACCACAATTTACGGTCTCTTGATCTCCGCCGGTTTAATTTTATATTATCGCTCTCCACAGGACAGATTTCTTTCTCTCATCATACTCTCACGAGCCACAGCGTCCAGCTATCCTTAAAATTGTATCAAAACTTTGTGGTTGCTCGTTATACCAAGAAAATCCATCGAAAGATCTGAAGTGATCAATTTTTTTTTCACAGTTGCCCTTTTAATCCGTTTGAGTCATTTCAGTATTGATTCATATGTTCCTTCTGTACTCTCGATCGATGCCTGCATCAGTCAATCTGATGATGTAATATGGCTGACCATTTTCAATTTCATTGTAAATTTCACGCGAATGTTGAGCCTTTATTTTTGCAACATCAATTAACCCTATAACACGTAAACTGTGGCGTTGCGTATATGCGTCATACGAGCAAATGGAAAGCCACCTTCGATGTTATGAAATACCTCAAGCAGAGCACACAAAAGAATGCTGGAGCATGGTTACTTTGAAACATCTCGATCATCAATGTGCGCTGTTATAATTGTATCAAAGCATTTGAAAGGAGATAAGTCATTGGAACAGAGTATGGCAAGCGTGATATCGAAGGCCCACGTGCTACAAAACATTAGCCTTGCCATCCAACGCGGCAAAGCAACATCGGTGATGGGCACCTTCGGAGAAACCGATAGCCTCATGTATGATTAAATAATTAATTATGTATTTGGCGTGGCATATTCTTTCATGTAGTTCTCTTTAGATATCTTTCAGATACTGTCATTTTAATATTCATTTAAATTTCTGTAATATTGAAACAAATATACAGTCATTGGCAGCTGCAATATCCCCCTGCCTCACGCCTGCCAAGGCCTTAGATCACCCACTCTCGCACGTGATTCTACAGTACAAATCCTCTCCTTTTGACCTTTGAGACCACATTGACAATCCCACCCCCTCAAACTCAGTTCGGTGTGTTCTATATTGTTCCCATGGAAATCATTACAATGGCTCAGCACCTAGCCTCCTTCCACTGCTAGCGGGAGCCTCCGTTAGCGTCCATAAGCCAGCCCACGTCCAAATGGCTGGAACTGGCATCGCTTTGGAACTCATTCAGTCATACCTATACTGGCAATATGATGTCAGATGGCCATGCCTATTGATGGTGAACTTTCGGCACCTCAGTCCACTCACAATTGTTGCATCTAACAAATACATACCCCCCTCAATCAGCAACCCCTCAGCTACAAAATACCATTACTCATTCTAGCTTTGGCAACTCCCCTTCCCTGCCCCTAAAAAGGGTCTTGTAACCATAGCAATCATAAGCATGCCAAAGCAGCTCAGATAATACGGCGATTGGAACGCAATAAGCCTTTAGCAAGCGTGGTGTAGTCTGTGCAAATCAGTTGTTGCTAGCATAAGCGAAACTACGATGCAATCGGAAAATCAGACGAGGTCATGAAGCAAAACGCAAGAGTTATTCCCACCAATCTTATGCTCAATTTATAACGCCATTTCGATTTGTTTTCAAGCCGGATGAAATAGATTAGAAAGCACATGTCTTTATGAGAGCGATGTAATAGTTTATAATGGTTTTTATAATTTAAAATGGTAATAGATAACTAATCAAGTTTCGTTGCGGATGCATCCAATGAAACGCAAAATGTGGAGATGCAGAAATAACCCGTCTTGGATGCTATCTTGATATAAGCTCACTGGTAGTTGATATTGAGTCACGATTACGATATCTGTAACAAAGACATGGAAATCATGTGACGTGACGTATAATGTAGCTGTGCTGGCAACCATGCGATATACATAGCAACAGGTAGACTAGTTGTTGGCATGGTGACGCAGGAGATCTTGTAAGAGCAGAGAAAGATCGAATCATGGACTGTCGGGAGTGGGGCCATGTCAGGCCATATAACTATTTGCTCGGCATGTGACCTGTGATCTTCGCCAGCAGAATACTGTTCTGCAGGTGAAAGTGACATTGAAAACTCACGAGTGATATATAGAGGTGTAGCCCCAATGGACTTCGCGTCAAATCGTCGAAGTTGTCGGTTTTTCTAACAAATCAAATTAAAATAAACATCAATACAACGTCTCACTTACAAATACGAACAAATGCGAAAAATCATTATTTACAATGAACAGTACCTTCGGTTAGCTTTCCAGGCATGTACGTCGTTTAGTTGCTGCGCTCTGTAGATCTTTTCAATTATATATAGCTGATATATACATACGTGTTCCGAATATCGAGGAGTACCGCGCCAACTAACGTACCGATTACAATTTGTAGTGACACTTATACAAAACAATTTTCCTATTCGTTGCGTCATGGATCGTTTGAATTAAATTTGGCGGTAAGAGGAGGTATACGCTACAGCTAGCTTGATTAGTAATCATTTGCAAGTGTACTTGCGTTACTAATTGAAACTAGACATTGCATTGAAATTGTCTGCTGAAATCATTGGCTTTAGGCAGCTCAGCGGAGGCGGCATAAAGAAATTATAATTTTTTGCGGAGGCACTCCTTCATTTAGAATGTTGTTTCGATCGTCTCATATAGGACGTACTGAATAATTGCTATCGTCCACCCTCCACTTTTACATCGATCTATGCATATCTCAATTTGCAAAGACGCAGCGTATTTTAATATTTGATGTCGTTGTTAGCAGCTAGTGTGGCTACGCTTTGATGGCGCTCAAGTAAATACTCCTTTGTTAGGAGATTTATCCCAGGCAGAATGCAATAGCAGCCATCTTGGTTGACTGCACATCAAAGTCAACTAACAATAATTGTCAAGAATAAAGAACTGAAATGCAACTGTTATCAAAAGATGCTCCCAACTCGAACCGTTAACAAAAGTAAATTTCTGTGACGTTTCTTTAGCCGTCTGTTGCGTTGTATGGCTCGGGGCAACTACACTGCCGTTTGGTTCAAACGTAATAGCAACCGTCATTAACGGTTTGCAGAAATACTTGTTCACTGTAACGCTATCGAAAATACTAGAAAATGACAGTTACAGTTTCAAGTTCCCAACAGGTCAGTAAGAACACACTCGCCCACTCAGCGAGAGACGAAAGAAGGAACCAACACGACCTTGTTATCTTGAATTGGCGCGAAAACATGACGTGAACTTGCAAGACAGAACATCGAAGGAAATATTGAGAAATACAACCATTGTTTGGGAAATAGAAAATAATTTAATCTACACGTCACTGAAACGATTGAACGTATTAATTTCTAATATTGACTTCCTTGATGTATACATCCTTAAAGTAGTTCCTTAACTAAACATACAAGCATATAGTGCTTTCCAACGATTAACAACATTGCGTAGGAATAAAATCTAGTGGTTAGTAACGCATACGATTACCCGGATCGATCGACAAAATAGGAAACTAAAGATTGCGGAATTTGTAAATAGTTTATTCGCAGCAACTGGTAATTATATCGTCCACAGTTGTCCTATTATTCTTCACAAACTGAACTTTGAGACCAAAATCGGACAACAGTCAAGTTTCGTGCGGTTTTGAGGCATTCAAACATCTTTCCAGTTACTTACATTGACGCGTAAACCTCGTATGATAATAATCATGAACAAAACAAAAATACCAAGAAAATCCAATTGTATGCGTTAATACTTTTGTTTTACAGAAATTATCTTGACAGAAGAGTACACGATCGATTTAGCAACGTCATTCAAATAGCCACGGGTGTCATACCCGTTAGGCGAAGGGGGGGGGGTCTTTAAACAATGTCATATCCACAGATTTTTAAACAACTAGATCTAGCTTCAGCTGGGAAGATGAAGAAGATTATGATTTTATAATTAGTTAACAATTAGTCAATTACCAAGTAACGATTCTGAATCATTTTAATGCAATCGTCAGTTTCAACATGGTTAAAGACCTTGGTCTTATTTCGGATTAAAGCTAACGGATTCTATAAAAAGAGTCAAATAAAAGAGTCAAATAAAAAATAGAGTAAAATAAAAGAGTGGTTTTAATTCATTCAATTGCTATGGAAATGATTAATCGTTAATTGATAGTTTATAATATTTTAATTATTACGTCCACATTCTCCCTTTTCTCAATTTATTTCTGTCTTCACAAGCAATCATGATTTAATGCAATTACATATAAAGTGATCTCTGATTTATTACACCACCCTGGGACCGTTTTNAACGATTCTGAATCATTTTAATGCAATCGTCAGTTTCAACATGGTTAAAGACCTTGGTCTTATTTCAGATTAAAGCTAACGGATTCTATAAAAAGAGTCAAATAAAAGAGTCAAATAAAAAATAGAGTAAAATAAAAGAGTGGTTTTTAATTCATTCAATTGCTATGGAAATGATTAATCGTTAATTGATAATTTATAATATTTTAATTATTACGTCCACATTCTCCCTTTTCTCAATTTATTTCTGTCTTCACAAGCAATCATGATTCAATGCAATTACATATAAAGTGATCTCTGATTTATTACACCACCCTGGGACCGTTTTAGCTCGCTTTTATCAAACCAAAAATACTGTTTCAAAACGATTCCCTCAGTTTCGAAATACAACTTGACTTTCATGTTACTGCTTTCAAATATTCCATAGAAGCCTTGCCAAAATCGACACTTGAAGTTGATTTTAATGATTTACATATCAATAGAAGCATAGAACATGGTCTAGGAAGCGAAATACCTCACAGTTTCGAAATGAACTTCGCTCTCGTACGCCCAGCTCCTATTGGCTTATGATTACATCATTGTCATGGTAACTCACTTTCAGCCTCGACCTCATGAAAGTATTGTACGTCGTATGATGGTGGAACGATGATGAGTAAGCTTCGAATGTTCTACTACTGATCACTTTCTGTTCTAATCTATACACGGCTAATTAACATAAATCGAAGATGACGGAATTGTGCATTTGACGTTCTATTTTTCACAATCCTTGCACCGAGCCCCATGGAGTGATAAATTTACTTATTTATTTTTAAAATGAGGTTTGAAAATTGATTTTTGTTCTCCGATAAATTCATTGATTTGATTCGTAAAGGGTTTCTACCAGCAAAAGTTCCAGTAATTCAAGGGACATGATCGGGATGGGATGTCATAGCAGCGAATCCCGTTTTAGAAACAATAGCAACGAAAACGGGAAATAACCGGAGACTCGACGACAAATAATCACTAGTGCCACGACAATGGAACAATAGGGAAAAGCCGAGGGCAGGCGACTATAAAGCATTCGGTCCGACCGGCATTCGACAGACGAGAACACCTCAGCAACTAGCGAACAGCTATCATATTGGAAATACACACAGAACGTGACATATTTACAGGAAAATGATTCCAGTTAGCAAGGTGAGTTGAATCTGTTGAATTCTTCACTCGTAAATGCTATGATTCCGAAGTGTTTCATGTGCTTTAGAATTTGTTAAACTGCAATGAATTAATTGTGGTACCATCTCGCGTATGTTTAAATTTTCGTTTTCGTTTCTATGCTTTCTCTCGTACCTCTATACACGTGTTGCCCTATTTTCAATCGCTCGTCACGCCACATTGGTCGTTGCATGTTAGCGTGAAATGCCAGAACAAGCGAAACTTTTCAGCGTATTGTGTCGTACCAACCTAGAATAAAAGCACGTGGGAAGCAGGACATCCCCTTCCAGGGAATGCCCCTTATGTGATTGTAGCGATTGAACATGTTCTAGTGACTTTTGCAGAGGAAATCTTTTTGCTCAACTAAATTTTTCTTTATTTTCTTCTTTTAGATTTTCTTCTTCATTCTCGTGATAGCCGAATTGGGGCTCTTCACAACAACGGCCAAGCCGTTATTTTATAAAGTTGATCTGACCGACATCCAGCGAGAAACGTTGGCAGCGACCGGTCCTCAGTCTAGCTTACCCGGTGGGTGCTCGGTGACCTTCCGAGTGGTCTCCATTGAAAATCGAATTCCTCGGCACAAAATAGACATCAAATGTGCTACCGAGAAATGTCACCGAGAATGCACGCCAATAAAAATCATGACGATCGCTCTCCAAAAGACATCTAAAAAGCGATTCAAGGCCGTTTGGGAAGCAGTAACGGTTGGGTTCTCGAAAAAGAAGATTTGGTAACATCAGCAAAATGCCGTCGGCTTCAAAGTCGACGAAGAGATTTTTAACTAATTTATGTCATTGTAGAAATAGATCCAACGGATCAATATTACAGAATATGTAAATAGCCAGTGGAATATTTAATTTCTTGAAAACAATCTATTTATTCATAGTAGAATGGCATGAAATGCGATTATGTGAGAATACAGACCAAGGGTTCCTGAACCCCAACCAAGATCTGGCTGTCGTTGATTGAAGTTTAGCTTTTCATACATAGTTGAAGGCCTCTAAAGCAAAAATAAGGTACCCTCCTACATTCTACAGAAATCACGTGAAAAATATGGAGCATGATTTCCTCATATCGAAATGCGGAAAGTGGAAGTAATAGGTCGATTAATTGATCGCTAATCACTTGATGGTAAACAATGCTGGAAATAACCAGGATAAAATTTCGCCAGTAAATTTTAATTCGAAGAGTTTGAATTCATGAAGTCAGCAAAGGAGAACGTCACATGACGATAGGGGCTCAACGAGAATTAAACAGTCAACGGTCAAAAGCACATCGATATGCCTTCTAGGTCCTGTTCAAGTAGCGGTCGGGACGGAGCGTTGAGAGTCGGGCGTTCGAGCACGTGTTTCAATGCATGTTAAGTCAGTTAGAACGGTCGTTCAAGACCGGGCAAGTCTCGTTCATTCTCGTTGATCTTCGTAGTTCCTCGTTGCTGGCTAATATCTTTTTAATTTCTTTCATTTACGAGATAAAAGAGCCATTACAATATTGAATGGCCCAATTTCAAAACTGATAATGATCACGCTCGCCTTGTTCTCGCTTGGAAAGGCAAGAACCGACTGGCCCCGACAAATGCCGAATTTGAAAAGCGGGGCAATCATTTCTGCTCGACTGGTTTCGATCGTTGTCGTGAATTTCCGACAAACTAAATGAGCGTCGTTGTGCCCGAGCGACAACGAACAATACATTTCCGCTCATAAAGCGAGAGAGAAGAACAGTGCACTGTTCACTTTTTTAAATCTGCCTAGTCGGCCATTATTCTAAGAACGGAACCATTACGTCGTTGCTAAAACACGCTCTTTACGACGAAAGGGAGAGCGAAACGGACTATGACCTCATCGTTCTTGCACTGTCTACAGGCAACTCTGGACAAAAGGGCTTTAGGAAAATAAGGAACTCACTCCAAACGAGACATGCGCATGTCGTGAGAAAAGATTAATTTTCAAATAAACATTTGCTAATTTATAATAATAATACTATGACATCACCACGGCATCCAAACGTGGCACCTCAGCCATTTTGACACTAAATGAAATAAACAAACACGGAATCTAAACACACAAATAACGGGAGGCCTGGGAATCACATAGAACACGGCACAACTTGTCAACTAATTAATTCCACCACTGAGGTTAATTAGTATTGAACAAATGACGTCATTGATTCTAGAATAAGGGACTGGGAACTAATTATCATTCTATGGTGTGGTAATTTGAACAATATCGTTCGTATTTCCGTTGCAAGGGATGCGATGCAACATTTCCTCGATGTTGCTGAATATTTGCTGCGAGCGGCGAATATTATGTCATCAATTGACGTCATCGATTAAGCTGCCGTTGAACGTGCATGAGAAACTCTCGATAGGACATGGATGAATCGGATCGGTCGTCAAGGAGATGATTGAAGAACAACGTCCTCTGGGGGCTGTCCTCCCTGTACGCAATCAAAACAAAGCACTGTCATGTAATGGGAAGATTCCATTAGCAACTCGCAAATAATCCATCTTTACCAACGAAACGTCATCGGAGCATCAGAGAGAGGGATGAGGTGGTGATCGGTTTTTGTTTGCTAGTTTGTTTCGTTGTTTTTAAATATATTCAATGGGCAAATCAAGTCGGTTAATAATTCACGGACTTCCCGCTTCTCCGTGTACGACCTGTAACGGTTAAATTTCACGCGCGCGTTTTTGTCAAAGCTACAAATCGACGATATCGGTTAGCAGCCGTCAGCAGCGTGCTGCTACAGTATCATAATCAAAAGAGATTGATCCGAAGTCGTAGGCAATCTCGTCATCACACGAGAGCCTTTCAAGTTAAGGAGGCAGTCGTGGATCAATTTGTTTTGGTGTTTTAACTTTGAAGTAATGTAGCTATAGATCAAGTTAGCGCATTTCTGTTGAGGGAGAATGCGAAACTACCACGGACAACCAAATCCTGCGCCGTGTCCTTGCAGACCGACTAGTTAATCCTTCTCTATTTCGATACCCATCGCGCTACAGTTGAGGTTATTTCAAAGCCCGCGCACTTGATCACGTCACAACCGTTTCAACTGCAAGCTGCAAGCTTACGACAACATCGGATCGCTTCACCACATCCGATTAGGATCGCCAATTGTAAGAATTCTCGCATATAGCCACTAATCTTAGCTCTGTCTTACCAACGCACGTGGGTTCAATTGTGAGCCCGCAAACAAAGACGCTGTAGCAAACTAGCGACTTGTAATTTGCCTTGCAGCTGTTGATCCAAACGTTTTGCCAGTGTACTTCAATGGGTGGCTGCCATATTAACGGGCCTCGTAACACTAAAAACCGCGGCAATAGGAAGAACCTTCGATTTTTGACCCATAAGATTTTGACGCACATCCAACGGTACCATACAAAGACGTAACTTCACATGAGAAATGCACAAGAGCCAACATAGAAGCTTTGGAACACTACAGAGGAAAGATGTGAACTAAAACAAGTTAAATATCACCCCGGATGACTGATGGGCTTACACTACTAACAGTAGATGCGTCAATGAAAATCCTTCGCATCGCGATTCATTTGCCTGGCACGTAGTCTAGACAACACAAGGTAGCTCTATGGAGCAATTCAACTTTCATTCCGAGCAGAAATTTCCACCCTCGACAAACTCAACCTTCTAGTTTATGTAGAGGATGTCACGCAGCACCCATCGTTGCAGGCCACAACCATTCTGAAATCTTGAATTGTCAGCGACGGAGAGGGCAGTTAGGATAGAGTGCTGAGCATAGAGCAGCGATGGATTGTCAGTCATGTTGATTTGCCTAAGCAAACCCAACTAAACTCACAAACACAAACTCACTGCGTTAATCTATGCCGAGGTAAGTAAGCTCATATCAAATGCACTGATGGTCTATAAGAGGAGCAGTCAGCCACGCCAAGACACGCCATAGGGCTCGCATCTCTACATCTATTATTTCTGTTGCATTTGCATCTCAAAAGTTACAACACAATCGCATATTTAAATCGGCCATGTATACCTCAACGAAAGAAAGCGGAAGAAACACCAATATAGTGCGGTTTCACAAGCATCTGTGTCACGGTCGACCAGCTCTCATAGCCACGCCCATCACAGAGACGAACCAGTTTCGACGATAAATCTGAACCTTACCTCAGACCACATCGCAACGACGTCACTCACCTAGAGGGGGTAGTGTCATCCGCAGTCCGACACCGTTCTCACAAACAAGCCGTCGCTTGTTCCATTTTGAAAGCACAAAAGAGGGAACTTATACCTGCTCTCAGACAACAAACAACAAGCAATTCCGTTGTCTCGCCATAAAGACGCAGATGGACACCACAGGAAGGCAACCCCTGCGGCCAGGTAAAAAGCACAAGGCGTAGAGAGCTAAATCAAATACATTGACGTCATTGTAACTGGACGAAACACTGGCACAACTTGCACACACGAACATAACATCAACCGCAACAGCGTTTTACTTTACCCTAAGTCACTCGACTGACTAATTGGCGATACGGAGGCGCCCGAAAGTGCATCACAATAAGAATATCTGGATTTCTAAAAATGTGTTAACAACTTTTGATGAGAAACACATTGGCATCTAATTGTTACGTTATTAACGATGACATGACTGATAAAACACAAAATTGTTATTTTTACGCAAAAAACTTCACCAAAGAGTTCTGTTGACGAATGAGCAGCATTGTCAGTATAGACACAAGTAAACCCTTCACTGAATTGCCTTGCAAATGCAGACCATGGCAAGAGAGATATACCAAAGAGAGCAGGAAAGAGTGGAAGGCAAAAACCAGAAACACAAACAGTCAAATACCGCAAAGCACAGAACCATCACTACCCTACAAGATAACTTCAACACAAGAGTGCGCTTGGTATCCGATACTCGACGGGATCATCCGTAACGAATTGTGTCGCACATTTAGTGTATTTATAGCAGCGACCACAAAGATTCGAGATAAGCCTCGATCGCATCACCCAGATACCAAACAAGAAGAAACCAGTCCAGTGTGCTTCACTGACAAGGCAGTGCGATCCACGATACGTACAAGGCATTGATGGCTGCCGATCAGCTGTCCATAATAAGAAGAAACCAGTCCAGTGTGCTTCACTGACAAGGCAGTGCGATCCACGACACGTACAAGGCATTGATGGTTGCCGATGAGCTGTCCATCGGTCAGGATAGAAGCAGTAGATACATCAATGGAAAGGACACTGTGGTCTGCCTTGTTACTATGCCCAACATACATTCCCTTATTCTTCTTACTCCAATCGAAGATCGTTCATCATATCTATACATTATATAGCAAAAAACACCAAATGCCTGTTGTTGTCTAACACAACCACGATCGTTTGATGTAAGTTGATCTATCTAGGCCTCATTTGCGTGCTTGTTGATCTATCTAGGCCTCATTTGCGTGGCCAAACTGTTGGAGAGTGTATGGTTTACATTGGCACTCTACAAAGCAATTCATGGTAGTTCTTAAAAGGAAAGTCGGTCGCGTTACCAAGGCCGATACATGACGTCGTAACGAGACTCACTCGCTGATATAAAGGAGATCGTCCGTGCAGATTAACGAGGGTGCGTCTAGCTCAACGGTAGAGCAATGGACCGGCAATCTGGGCGTCGTGGCTTCGATTCCTACGGCGCGTCTTAGTTTTCTGTTATGAATAATTTCGGTTTCCTCTGTGCACCAATGCATGAATTTTGGTCCTATCCCGTGGTCCATTCTCCAGAGAACGCAGGAGTTCATTTACTGTAGTGTCATACCCTCTTTCTTTCAACCATGGCTGACGTTGAGCTGCGAGCTTCGGCAGCCACTGTAAAAGGACGGACTTTTAGCAACCAGGACCCGTTACTCCTGAAATTAAGCGTGTCGTCTCGAAAACGGCCAGCTTTTGATCACAGTGCATAGATAGCTTCAGGGATACTCTCGTTAACGAAAACGAAATAGAGTTCAGGACCAGCGAGAAGCCCGACGGTAGCCATGATGGAAATAACGGGCGCACGAAACTAACTCTTTGGTTTTATGGAGAATGGACCACGTGACCAAACAGAAATTCATGCATTGTTGCACACTGCACAGACCGCCCTTCCAAGTTAGTTCCAATTATGCTCGCACGTTTGTTGTGTATGCCGTGAGGTCTGGTCCTACTGTAGACACCGAACTCAGGTTACCGGGTCGTACGTCAAACCGGAGCTACAGTCACCAAGTTTATCGGTCAGAGCAGAACAGAAAATATGTAGCAGTCACCATAGTTACAGTATGAGCAATGTATTCCTATAGCCTCGCATTATTCTTAGCCTCAATTTCATGTAACAAATTAGTTCCCAGTGCTCCTCTCTCTATCGTTATTACTTCCGGTTGTCAATCACCAGGATATTAATTATTTCCTTTTTCTTCTTATTCAAAGGATGCAGCAAGTTGCAAAACTTTCATCACTGTTTTGTCTTTGCTTCTTGACTGCCTTTGTCGTAACAATGTTAACCCTTGTCCTGCTATTGACGTGTATACACGTTTTCGAAACAATTCAAAAGTAGCAACATATAACCAATCACATAGTTAGTCCCTAGCGATCAACCAATCAGCAATCGATACAGCGACTTCAAGTCTTCATTTAACTAGTTTTATGAGCAGGACAAGGGTTAAGTCTTATCAACTGTTACATTGGTCCGTCGAGCCGGAGAACCGTCGTTTAACGTTACAAGCCGAACTAGTGCCCTTCGTCACTGACGATCAACACGAGAGAGCGTATTCACAGGTGATGGTATTTTGCATAGGACTCACAAGCACAGGAAACCAGGTTAAAACAACACTAGGATGGCTTTTAGAATATTGAACCAATTGAAATTAGAGTTATCTCTTGTAAATTTTGAAAGGTTTTTAGACATAGTTTATTCATTCTAATGTCTATTGCCACAGAAGTATACAGTTGCTGATGTACTAATTTATGCAAGTTGTCTGTCCAGCGTATGGCCTGCTACATGTGAATTCTTTGTGTTGACTTTAGTTGAATAAATACACATGCAAAAACAACAAACTTCACACATCAAGCAAGCACTTTACCTGAGGATGGTCAGCGTTGGATATTGCGTCCTGTTGATTCGCAGTGTATCGACAAAGTTAGCGATAGCAGTCGCCAGTGGACCATCAGACGACGGCAGATGATGCTGCAAGAGGACGATAGGGACAGCATTGTTAACATTTAAAAAGAATACAGTTGAACCTGTCTGAAGCGACCACCTGAGTTAAGAGACCACTTGCGTAGCCCTTTGGGTGGTCGCTCAAAGCACATTTGATTGTAATAAAAATAAAATTAAAAACATACAACAAAATCACAAAGATGAGTCAAGGCACTGCAAACTGAAAATGTAAGCATGCACATCAAGTCAAACTCACCAAGTTATCTTGGATTTCATTGAATTGACCAACTCGGAAGACCTCCTGCACAATCGATGGAGATAGATCCTTGCCAACAAATATGTAGATTGCCTGCAAGCAACAGCAACAACTACATTAGGTTGACGCCAAGTGATAATCACTACGAGTCACAGGGAGCTTGATCGCGTCGTCAATGACAACGGCACAAATTAAAAGACAACAATCAAACTACAGTCTGTCTAACCTATCCTGAGCGACCATCAACAGATGAAAAGTGGTCTCTCAAGACAGGTGGTCTCTTAAGAGAGGTAGCTGCTCAAGACAGGTGGTCTCTTGAGAAAATTGGTCTCTTTACACAGGTGATTGTTCAAGACAGGTAGGACTGCAGTTTATAAAGCGTTCGATTAGCTTCCCGCAATCTGATTGACTGAGAGACATGATTAGAAATCCAGATAAACACCTGTAGCTATCATTATCTAATGACTGATAAATCTTCGAAAGTCTCCTGGGATCAAACGGAACTCAAGAATTAAATCCAAAGGCTTGCTTTTTAATTGGTTTACATCATTCGACGGGCACTTCTGATGAGAAAGTTGAGGATTTTTGAGAGAATGGCTCTTGAATTTAAACACACCTGGCCATGTAGGAGCCCTTTAATACAGGAGCATAGACACTTCCACCAAATCACTACATGGCGACCAATGCGGTCTGGCATGGATGTCACTGCTGTCTGACATAGTCACAAAGATGACTTGTATGATGCTTAAGCAGATCCGGTTTGAATGCTGGTACAACAACAACAACAATGTGGTCACTATCAGACATTGTTTGACCAATGCTGTTAACCCTTGTCCTGCTATTGACTGGTTTACACGTTTTGAAACAGGTCAAAAGTAGCAACACATAACCAATCAAATAGTTAGTCTTTAGCAAGCAACCAATCAGCAATTGGTGAAGCGACTTCAAGTCTTCATCTAAATAGTTTTACCAGCAGGACAGCGGTTAAGATTGCCAATGAATGGACTGGACTGATCATCTTGTGGCTCCACAGCGCAAATTTTCCCGCTGAGGCTTTGTTGTGTGTCAATGCCAATAAGACATACTAATCCAATAGATCGTACTCAGCAGTAGTACAAGTCTGATCCGGCTTTAATTTGGTACTATAAAGTGACTGGTATAAATAAACAGCACCCATTGTATCTGATTTGTGCTACAATTCTCAGCATTGACGCAAATCAAACAGCTCAAGTGGAATTTGGAAACCCTGTTTGTTGCATGCCTACCTTGCCAACGTCAAGCAGGTAGATGCCACGGTGATCTAGCTTTTCAGAAGTCGCAGGCAAGATCCTCGGCATGCCATCATGCTGTGACGTAACCTCCTAGTTGAGGAAACAATAAAGTCAATCAATCAATTTATCAATCAATCAATCAATCAATCAATTTATCAATCCATCTATCAATCAATCAATAAATAAAACTATCTATAAAATCCACCAAACAACAGTCAATAAACGGATGATGAACGAATGGACGAATCAATCAATCAATCAATCAATCAATCAATCAATCAATCAATCAATCGTTACCATATTATGAACTGCCCTAATATTTCTTCTTATATTGGATTTGTAAAACAACGTGAACAATAATTCTATGTACTAATAATTCCTGTATTTGTGTAGTTATAAACGAAATGATACAAATTGTAAAATGTTCAAAAAAGTTTACCTCGGACGAGGTGTAAATATATAACCAAATCAATCAATCAATCAATCAATCAATCAATCAATCAATCAATCAATCAATCAATCAATCAACCAATGAATGAATCGATCAAATGCTAGTAAATTAGGTCAGACAATTATTGATGTGGGACGGACGTCACTTTGATTACTAGTCTACTACCCATCCAACCCACAGAGTGATCTTTCGCCTAATCAACAAAGTTCAAGGTGCGGACGTTATGTCCTTATGTGATGCTGTCTCATTGCAAGTAACCATACCTCGTCGACAAGATCCAGCAATGAGTACAAGCGAGGGTAGATGAACATGATGGCCTCGGCAAGTGGCAAGATCTTCATCTGCTGCAGCGCATCCACTCTGGCATCGAGACTCACTTTATCACCAAGACGGAAGGCATCCTGCACGGTAAGACAAGCCAAGAAATGGTCAGCAAAAGCTAATAGCACATAAATATTCTTGCTGCATGATAGCATAGGGCAGATCCGATTTGCATACTCAGTAAAATACTGTAAACGCGACAGAAGCTATGGAGGAGACATTCATTGAGCCACCTCTAAAAACTGTGCTTGCGAATCTGTGATATCATTACTGTTACCACATCGCTAGCTCCGAAGAGATGGGTCGAGCGTGAGGACGGTATAATTTATGATGCAGTAACATTGACGGGCTGACTTGCTGGATCTCCGAGGAAATGAAACGAAGAAAAGAAACAGAGACAGAAACAAAACCAGTCAAAGTTCTGAGTCTTGTCGCCTATTGTGATTGTCTCTAATGAAACCCAACGACAAGTGAATTATGTAGGCGCGACCACGGGGATTTACTTGGAAACGAGGCAAAAAACGTGTGCGCGTCGTAAAAATTACATTGTCATAGTTATGTGACATAATAGCCTTGTTTTATAAAACATTGCCATGGAAAATTATACAAGTGACTTTGAAACTTGAAAGTATTTTTGTCGTGTTGGGATGAGCACTGAAATATTGTGAGCTATTGAATAGGGAAAGCGCCTGATGTTGTCATCTAAATAGCTAACCATTAACCCCTGTCCTGCTCGTAAAACTATTTGAATGAAGACTTGAAGTCGCTGCACCAATTGCTGATTGGTTGCTTGCTTAGGACTAACTATCTGATTGGTTATGTGTTGCTACTTTTGACCTGTTTTGAAAACGTGTATACACGTCAATAGCAGGACAAGGTTTAACATTTATAATGGCAATAGCGAAACATTTTCAACAAGTCTTCTGATACCTTGCCATTACCACATAGATTTTAAGATGGTTTATATGCATACGCAACGATATATAGTCAAACCTGTATTAGCAGCCACCTCTATAGAGCAGCCACAGTCTGTGTCTAAAGGCCACTCTTCATAATCCCAAAATGACACTTTCTATAGAAATCAACTTGGACAGAAAGGCCACCTGACCATCAAGGTATTTCTCATCAGGTTCCAAAGGTGACCGTTATAGACAGGTTTCATGGTATATTCGTACATAAATTAATATATTACCTTATTTGAATACTTTAATCAATCTTACTGTAAATAATAGATCCATCATTAATAGATCGCTATCTTCTAAAACGTACCATTTGTGGTAACTACGTTGCCACTCGGTTCTGCAGCTAAGTACAAGATATTGCAAATAAAGTTCATTATTATTATTATTACCTCACTGCCATGGTGTAACGATGATCGGCTGATATCAGATGGTCATTGCAAGTTTCACAAACAACCTCAGGGTAACTTCATTTTGTTTCTTGACCAAATGATCACTAAACGAGTCTAGCCATTTAGGACCATAAAGATACTATCACTGCTTGCTCAGCATTGTGTTAATAGTAATTCAGGAGCAGGCTGTAGTACTTGGGATTATAACCAATTGAACGATCAACAATAATACAGATTACGAGATCAAACAACGAACAGTGAAACACCAGAAAGCTGTTGCTACTTACGTGTTTCATAAGGGACAGGATGTGAAGCGGCAGCATTTTCAAGCGATCTGGCAAGATCAAGTCACCACTTTGGTTTCGGCCAGCTATGGTTGTGCGGTAGACGGAAATCGCATCGATGCAAGCGTTCATCAAAGCCTGAGACGCAAACGCACAACCAATGATGGTACATTCAGAGTCATTCTCACAGAAGAAACAAATCAAGACTATCACAAAAAAGAGACAGAGATCCAAGGCAGAAATGCTATTGGTCGATAGTAGGGCATGGGTGTGGTCAGGGTGTCATTAAAAGCAGTCTAGGTAGACACTCTCAGAATATCAAGCGAGCAGAATACAACAACAGGAAGCAACTCACGTCTCTTGCATCTCCTAACGACGACATCACTGTGCGATCAACGGCTGAAATTTCAAAGGGACAATCATAATCAAGATGTCTGACAACAACGGAAGCCATAAACGGATAATTATACGACCATGAGAAATATTACATACCCATGATGCTTAGCAAGCCAGCCACTGCTTGTCCATTGACTGACGCGTATACGTCACTTGCCTTGCGGGTCACAGGGAGAGCCAGGGTGTGAACCCGTATTCGCCTTTCCCCTATTAAAGCAAAATCCAAAGTATTTAACCATTGTTGCTCATTGATACAACGAACTGAATTACTCTGCTATTAGTATTGTCCGTGATATTAACGAGTCGTCAAGATAACTGCATTTGCATCAATGAATTCACATAACAACGCAAACATTATTCAGCAGAGCGTAAGACTGAGCAATAATGTGACCTCAATCAACTTAGATATACTGTACACAAAAGAACTAGCACAGTTAGAATTCACAATGTACTGTCAATTTATAGGAGTGGACAAATTGCTTTCTGCCATCAATGCTTCAACACCCCGTTCCATTTCAAGCCAAACACAGCTCGCGAGTGCAACGTGACATAGCGCAGGATAACGGCTATTGCTATCCAGCAAGGACTATCTTGTTCAAAAGAGTAATTCACAAGGAGAAAAGAATACTCCAACGATTAGTTACACAGTAACATTCGAGACTGGTGTATACCGTGTGATGTTGTATACAGCAGTGCAGCTTGAAATCCAACCGTGCTCGCTTCGGTTAACGAGTCGTCAATGGACATCTGCATGGTGAAGCCATGATCAGGGTTGACATTGGGTAAAGAAAGAAGATCGGTCGAGCGAACAAAGAAGTTGCCATGGAATGTATGAATACTGAGTCCTAGTCAAAGACAACAGATTGCAATAAACAACAGCTCTGAGGATGCAAGAAACCACAGCATTTCTATGAACGTAGGGCATCACTGGCAAATGCATATCAACGTCACGTACAGTACGAGAAAAGGGACGAGACTTGTCAATAACCCTAAGCAAAAATAACTGAATTATCAACACAAGTCACAAAGTGAGGCCTACCAGAAGGAAACATACACCAAATCTAGCAAGAGGTTGGGGCAAATGCCTCTTGTGCATTAGTAATCTGTCTACAGCAGCATTGCATATATGTCACATTACATGGCAACACAACACGTCCTAGGGTCCTGGAGAGAGGTCACAATTTTACCTTTGGTGCATCTGATTCTCATGACAGCTTCAAAGCCGACGTTTCTCGTCAGATATCTCCTGATCGAACAATACAACAATACAATACAATCAGAAGACAATAGGCATGGCACAAAAACAGTCAAGGACACGAAACAACTCAGTGACATGGTTAGGATATGGGGAAAATAGGGTACAGTACCAAGGAGCTATTCTTAGCCATTTTGTATGATGCTGCTCAAGGCCATTTTATCCAGTAGGCACGTGCTGTAGGCCCTCATTTTTGATAGGTCCTTTTCAATGGCAGTTTTCAATATTCAACTGTACAGTATTTAGATTGTGCAAAGTGAAATCACCTCCAGAGTGCCATGAATCTCAATTTCCTGGGAATGAGCGTCAGAAAATTGTTTTCAAGTAACAAATATTGTAGCAGAGCAATAGAATATTTAACTATCTACGCTAGAGGCCCCCTTCGAAGCAACGCTTTACATCCTCTGGACTTTTACGATGGCCTTGGTGCTGCTTTTTTAAAACGTTACAATATAATGCCAGCAACATTAAACAATGTTATAAGCTGCAAAAACCAGTAACCTACTTGAAGTCATGGGCAAACTTCTCCACCATTGCAGGATTGTGCGCAGAATGAAAGTCAGGAAATCGATGAATGCAACCACTTGAGTACTTGGATGCACATGCTATTCAAAAGAAGAGAAAGTAATACAGTCAAAAACGTCATAATGCCTTGCCACGTGTGCATGTTGCACGGCCACAAATAAAACACAACACTGATTATCCATACCCAACCCCGCCAGATAGCACTCAATGAACTATCTGGAAGTACCGCTTTGTTTTGTTTTAGTTAAAGTTGTTCTTTTGTACTAGCCTCATTTAGAAATAGCCTCTTTTGTATTAAGGTGTGTTCTTTTAGGTAAGATGGCGGCTGGAAGAACCACATGTTTTTGAACGAAGAGTTACTAAGCATCTGAGCGTGTTCTGTTGACTCTCCGTCTTAATGGCATTCTGCCAGCCGTAGATTGGAACATTTGGAAACTAGAAACCACTATCTGTGATCTTACCTAGGGATGCCAGATCTGCATATTGAGACGCAAGTAGAAAGAGGTCCACCCCAATCTGCTCGCTGGCACAATCCAGTGCGTACTTCTTGTAGAAGTCTGTTGCGGGATTGAGGGCTACAACATCCTGTTAATAAAAACAAAGATGTCTAATCAGTCAATCGATCTAATAGGACGAATAGAATATGTAGCAAAATGGGTCTAGGTTGAAACACTGGGTAACATATGTGCTATAATGGAAGCTGTTTAGATCATTTCAGCTGACACTCTGACTTTTACTAGCCACGTAGTTTGCATCGTCACATGAGTAATGATATGTCTGCCGTTTTTCAGTCAGCGTGGCAGAACATTTAGCGATGCAACTGAATGAAAACAAAACACAGCAACAGGGCTATTTTCGTGCAGAACTTCAACCATTTTGGTTCCCTTCTGAAATTTTGATTGTTGTTTTGTTAGCCCACTTTAGGGAATTTTTCAAATTGAAACGAACAACACTGACCCTCACCATCTCAGGTTTTGACACAACTCAAGGGGACCTCATTTGTGAAACGTTAAACTCAAGATATCTGCCCTGTAACTTTCCCGTTGCTTCCATTCAACCCACCAATCAAAACCGGTGTTACTTTATAACGATAAGAGAGGTGGTTAAATTAGCAAATAAAACTCTGAAAGCTATTTGACATCGATTACATTCATGCGCTAACGTAGTCTAGTACTCAATAATAAATTGATTGTTTTAGGCATATACAAGTTGCATATGATGTAAAACAATTTCAACAAGCAGCGATTCAAGACCACATAACACAGATAGCAAAACCTTAAATGTGAGTTTGCAATGCACCACAGGGACATATCATAACAAAACTGGGTAGCCGTTGATGTTAAGTTACCTTGCTTCCTGCCTGCATGTTACCACTCACTCGCTTGGAGAGCGTGCCAGGGCCAATGGATGGAAGGACCGTCTGAAACAGGGTCACTCTGCCACCAGTAGCGTTCTACAAATTGACAACGACTCAGACAATGCATGGCGGTCCTGACACAGCTGACACATTCATTTGCGTACATTATGCGGCATTAATTATCGAGGTTTTCAATGGCGATGAGCTACTGACTTATCGGGTTGCCTTTGTTCATATCAAACATACATAAACAGGAAAAACAACGGTTAAACTTGAAATCAGTTGAAATCGTGGACATAATAAACCAATCAGCGGAAAATCATAATTTATGCAAACACAGCATGCCTCACATAAAATTTAGAAGAATTACAAAAAATTTCAAACCGCAAAAACAGCCAATTTGTAGAAAATTACCATCCTTGTATAAATCACTGTAGCACCAGTTTGCAGCAAACAAATCTAAGAATATTATATCAACTTGTAGTCCCTTCTGCGGGGTTTTCTGACGTCTCAAGTACAACTCACCAACAGTTGTCTCGCTGCCATCAATGCTGCACCGCACGCTGACTGCGTGTCATATGAGTCGCTGAACATACCAGGGAGAGCATCAAGTAGCTGCTCAACCATCTGCAGACAAAGCAACCGGCATAACGAATGAAGAGGAGCAATTAAAAACAACAACGAAGAAAACCATTCAACAAGAAGCATTCGATTAGCGACAAAATATGGAGGAAATATACTGTTGTATGTCGTTTAAAATAGTTTAGTGATGTCCTTGATTGTAAATAAAATTCTGCTGTAATCAATTTATTATTTGCCAAGATTGCAAATTCCTTTTGATCTTGGTTATATTTCCGATTACTATACATATTTCTCTGTTGATTCGTCAGATTAGATTGGCTAGACCAAGAACACTGTCGGTTACATGCGTTTGATATGTGTGAAAACGTCATATCAGCTCTGTGAGAAAACTGAAAATGCCACAAGGTGTGGTGAACTCGCCTCGCTTAATCAACCTCTATTCAGTGTATAGCCTCATTTCACATGTATCTATAAATTAGTGTAATCTTGAATGATATTCATTCTTGAATGCCGTCTCACGACCGAAGACACTGTTATCTTGCTCTCCGTTCAATCACTCTCGTTCTACATAGAACACATCCAGATCTACACAGATCACACATACACGTACAGTCGTACACACTTCGATCACAATGGATCATAACCCAACACAAAGCTTATCAGATTTTCTGAATAATTGACAATGATGATAATGATAATGTGTTATACAACATCTAACAATAAAACACACCTCAAAATTCTCTTTTAAATTAACGATCAGTCCATCTGGCGTTGGAAGGAATACATCTGCAAAGACATCACAGGGTGAGAATAAAGAAAACAGAACAGTTGAGTAAGGCCAAGGTCAAGGAAGAGACATACAGTGATGCAATTCCAATCTTACCATCCAGGTCGGAGACTACAAAACATTGCGGTTGCGATTGCGATTCCTACAACAAACGAGCAGCATTATAAATAAATAACATGTTGAAGGCGCAAAAAATCAGTAACCAGTCAAACCTGTCACTTGAGGGACAAATTAAAAACTGCCTCTTGGTTAAAGCGGTTGCAAAAGACAAGTGGTTCACATGACAAGTTGTCCTGTATATCATGTCCTCTACGTGACAACACTGAATAGGCATCCTTCTCTACGCAACTTGTTGTGTTATGAGTACGCAAGTTGAATACGAGATAAAATAACTTGAATGATGATGATGATGATGAATGCTACACAGCCTATGCTGGAACAAAAATAGTCTTCATACAGACAACATAAGAAGAATAAAGACAATCTTTTAAGAGTTTTGCATATCAGTCTTTTTCCAACTGCATTTCAGGAAGCACGCAAGTTGATCTTTGCCCAATGTGATGACAACAAAGGAATGGCTTCATCAATCAATCAATCAATCAATCAATCAATCAATCAATCAATCAATCAATCAATCAATCAATCAATAATCTTTATTTATCGAGGGTATATCCCAATAAACCGCAAGTTTTGTCTCCCTTGACGTGCATGGACTCATACTCTGTTCAGTGAAGGCAAGTTTCAAGCGATTTCAGTCAAAAATTACGTGCCTAAAATAGGTTGCATCCCTAGAATGCACCATCAAGCCTATTGTTGTTGACTGTACATCAGGCAAAGGAGTAAGTCATTGCGTTTCCAAACATTCTTCACCACAAATACTGTTTACACCGCCACTAACAAATATAGAACACCCAAATTGACAAATTCTTAATCAGGTGATTCAACTGTACAATGTTCTGATCGTTATAATATTGGCCACAATTATAATAAAAATAATTAGAGGTGTCACAGGATTCCTGTATCCTCCCTGTGACAAGTATAATAAT
>OFHS01001167.1:0-14519 GCA_900245855.1 Calvadosia cruxmelitensis
GAAATTTCTTCTCTCTTGAGCTGTATTTGAGGAAGGGATGGGGCAATGGATTGAAAACTCGATGGCGTTATGATCACATGTGGACGCGAATGACTGTAATTCTTGTACTTCCATTTTTATCAAGTTTTATGCAAAATTGTTACTTGATTGTTCTTAATAATTCAAGAGTCTTAGCCTGATATTTCTTATTCGTATTTCATATTTATATTTCTTAGTGTACAGTACAGTACTGTATCTTCACAGAAATAATAATAGCGAAAGTCCCTCCCCTTGCTTGGTCCCTCCAACAGTAACCTCGCTCAGCTTGGATTTAGTTCGGTTCCAGACCACTTGTTGTCAACACTTCAGGGAAATGTTGTCACTTCACAGAAGAACGAAGTAAATTTTTTTTTGTTTGGATGCTGTAAGAATTTGCCGCGTATTTTGCTGAAGATGAAACTTCGAAAGGAAGCACTACGCTTGCTGCGAATACCTAGACAACACTTACGCTACGAAGCAGCAAAAGCTTCAACTTGCACTGTTGATAAAGTCAATGTTATGGAGAATTTCTTGTCGTCTACCGAGTGCAAAGAAAAATATCGTAGTTACGCAGGTAGCAAGTTTGTCGTTCCGATGGCATGTTTTGCTGCAGCTGTAGTTTCTTACAATGACAGAGAAGAGAAGCAACTCAAAAAAGTTATACAGCAGGCAGACGTACTGTATGAGAAGAATGAAGTTGTTGAATTGTACGATTTGCTAAAGGTTCACGAAAGCACTTCATGTGCTGACGTAATGTGGAGGCTTGCAAGGGCAACCAAGGAGTTTGCCGAGACTCCTGATAAATCAGCAGACGAGAAAAAACAGCTCCTGTACACGGCTCTTGGTTTTGCTTCAAAGGCTATCGAGTTAGATGAAAAGAATTTCGCAGGACACAAGGTAACCCTCGTTGTGTATACATGTGTTCTTCGAAAGGAATGCCCTCAATGTTGTCGCCCTAAGTGGAGGAGGAGGGGCACAACCGTCCTGCGTGTTGCAGACTTGCAGTGCGTGATGGCGCATGTTTTAAGTATATTACTCGTGAAGTAGGTACCTTACTTGATGGCACTAGTAATCTGGTACATGACAATTATGTGTGCTTGCCCACTGCCTTGATTTGAGAATTAACATGATTGATTTCAACTTGGCGATGGGGATAGTGTCTTTGGGGGGCGGGGCTGCCGTTTACTGACCGTGGCTTTGAAAATAAATGATTAATTGAAGTGATTCAACACTTGTACTACCATCAGTTATGATACATTGCGTACACCACAGGCCACGAGGCTTTCACAGAATCGGCAAGTTTTGATCGAGTTGTGTAGAATTCATTTAACTGTAAAACAACCCCAATAATGATAGAATTTGATCAGAGATCTTGCACATAGTTATTCTGCTCATCTCATAATCTTAAGCAGTTTATTGCACTGATTAGCATCTCATCAGATCAAAAACAACACTAAGAATAGAAAAATGTTGACTGTTTCCGCAAATTTTATTCAAAAATATAATACTCATCATTAAGCAATCAAATACACTTTGCGTGTACACGATAAAGCAATTCTTAATTCATAATTTTGCAAAGTATGGCACACGTGAAGACAAGGATGACTGTGTAAGGCGACGTCAAATGAGCTTCTTTTGGGTCGAGTTTCTAAGCGTTTGTTGTGATCTGTGTAATGCGACCGATGCGCTTTTGCTGCTGTTAATTCCTATGTTTGCAAAACAAATCCTGCAATATTCGAACAGCATCAGCAACCTGTGCACTACGTGGCACTGCAATCCTTATCCAATGTGTTAGTTTGATATCTAATTTGACTTCAAATGCATCTGCTTCTTCCTCAGAGCCATTATAGACATTGTTGTTGCTCGTGAAAGCGGCTTTCTCGCCCGAGCAAACCCTGACATCTTGGAAAATATTGGCTAACTTTTGAAATCAAGCTCAAATGGCGTGAAACAAACTTCAAAATATAGCTCACTTGATCCCTATTTGTTCAAACTGACAATGTTTGACCTTTTGACATATCCGCTATCGCCGATGGGAAACTTTCAAGCTAGTGACATCAGGAAAACATATTATACCTTTTGGCAGCATAGATGTTAACATGACTAAAATTCCATTTTTTTTTAATCAGTTTTAAATATCTTTATGACTTGAGATTTGCTTGGCCCACCTCGTTGCAGTTAAATAGGGCTGTGACGACCTAACATGTGAGCTTTCTTCTGTAAGCCCTATAACAAACTAACATCTACTGTGCTACTCAATTAAATATAGAACCAATGAAACCATGCTTAACAAGCCAAGGGACAATGTATCTCAAATTTTGTGGTTTACTGCATCTAGAAAGTTGTCTAGTATTTTGATGCCGATTGTACTTTGGCAATTTACTTAACCTTTGGCCCCCGGGATGCCTCCGGCGGCATGTCTAATAGCTAGATTCGACTCTCCTATTTGCAACACCTTAGAAGTTGGAAATGTGGCCGTCTCACAAAGCACTTACGTGAGCACTCAGACTGCTGATCAACGGCCTCTGTCATTCGCTTTAAATGTTGGCTCCCTACTCGCAAGGAAGCTCAGTCTTCTCATCAAAGAAATTAGTATTTCTTACAGAATTTCAAGTGCTTATGTAGCCTATGTATGTTTTTGTGAGCTTGTACTACTCAATAGCACAATCAATTTCCCCTACAATGGGATTCTTTGTGCCTCTTTTGGAAAAAAAGTCAAAGAAAAGTGGCTTTTAAAGTTTTTACAGCAAGTGGCTGCCTAATAGCTCTAGGTGGAATCAATTGTTAGGCCTATTTTCACCAACAGACCATCTGAAATTGAATGACCTCCTATGGAATGTTACGTGGTTTGGCATAAAAATGCTGAGTTCCATCATGTTGACTTTAGTTTGCTTTTTCTTTATGCTAGTGGTATGGAATACTACTTAGTATAGTTGGCGACTATGAAGGAACAAAGAAGAAGCTAGAAAACATGTTTGTTGTCAAGGACTGCTGGGTGGTGGGTGAACATTTAGCGGACAATGTAGGCTAGCTCATTTCCCACTTTAATGGTGGTGTTTGTCATTGTAGAACTGTACTATCATGTAGACAGTCGAAGCAACACTTCTGCCCTCCTATATATTTGTTAACCCTAAAATATGCAAAACGTGCTGTCTGAGGAATGAATTAGGGCTTATTGAGTCTCAATGTTGTTTGTTTCGAAGCAGGTTGCAATCGAGTGCAATAGAGAATGTTTGTAATGCTATACAGTGATGTCACCATTATGACCGATGACCTCTTGTATTCTTATGATTGTATTCTAATAATTCTAGGCTCCCTGTTACGACTTAATGTTTACCCTTCCAATTCACATCAATTGGCTATAATGTCTAAATATTTGTTTATTATTTAGGCTACGCTTCTTTGTAGTCCAAATAAGAGTCATCTGTTAATTAAAGCTCATCATAAATAGCCCAGACTACCCATTGTATGCTATTAATTGATATACACTACTTTAAAGCATCAAACTCATATTACTACTTTTTGATCGTATTTAGGCTACCTTTTATTTTGTAATATTTTGTGGTTTGAATTTTTCTAGAAAGCGGCTGAGCTGTGTCCTACCGACGCCACGTCAAAGCATCTATTAGGAATGTGGTAGGTCATGCTTGTTGAAGAAAGTAATGTCTGCATTGTGGTTGGGAGGATGTTCACACAGCCACTGATTGTGCAAAATATCATTCGGTACCACCATGTTGGTTTTATAATCAAAATGTGCAATGTAATTTGACAGTGAAGGGTGGACATTTCCAAATCAAGAACGTATGCAACACGTTTTGTTGAAATAAGGATTTACCACATTGATTTCTATGTTTGGATTGGATTTCCAAACACGAGTGACGTTGGGAGAACACGAGCACAGCGTAAGAAAACACGAGCCTTTGAATAATGACTGTTTAGTTTTAAGTTTTACTGATCTATCTCACGTTCTCCCAAGAATGATCAAATTTCGGTTAGACTACCAATGAGACCAATCAGACATCAGTAGCAACTTCCGTGGGAAAAATATCACGTGTCAAGCATGCATTACTCGTGAAAATGGCCAGTAAGGGAGAAGGATGTAATCATGTGACTCGAATCACGTGCCTTGCACGCAGCAGCAGCCGGTAGGCAACACATAAGACAGTTTGCGACAAGTCAAAACTTTTAAAGTCGACACTTTCAAGTAGTTTGTTAATTTCTTCCGTAGAGGTAATCTGGAAACACATTTCGGGAGTGCCAAGGTCTAGCATACTGCTCGTTAACCCCAAGCGTGTAAGCTTCGGGTAATGTCTGTAATGTTTACGTTTTGCACCATTCTGAATCATGAATAAATGCATCTCGCGGATTTTTAAAACCCGGTTTTCAGTCGAATTTCCAAACACGGCTCTTAGCCAATCAGATTGCGAGAATCGAAAATGTCATGTTATAATTGTAGTTGAGTGGAGGCTAATATGTGTGAAGTGGAGTTCATTGTTTCCAAATATGCCTCTGTGATTATGAAAATCTAGGATGTAGTAATTTAGTAAATTTAAAGGCCTTCATTTGATTGGTTTCATCGCTGACAAGTTTTTACATTATTGGGTTTCCTGGCCATTTAGTTTGTAACTCTATGTCTTTTAATTTAGTGCCTTGCTGAGACTGTAATGTATCTCCTCATATTTATTTATGTTGTGCAGTGGAACCTGTCTATAATGGTCTCCTTTAGACCTAAGGAATATGACCTTTATAGACAGGTTGCCTTTCTGTCCTGATTGATTTCTATAGAAGTGTAATTTGGGGGGCTATGAAGAGTGGTCTATACACAGGTGGCTGCTCTATAGAGGTGGCCGCTGATACAGGTTTGACTGTATTCCATCTGGAAATGGCGCACTGCATAGCAGATTAAGGCTCCCGTCCTATAGTTCTGCCTGGCATTTGTTACACATAATCTGCAGGTTATAGCTGAAGAAAATCCTATCTAGAGCATTCTGGTCAGGTTCTGGATACGGACATGGTAGAATAGCAATAAAATGCACTAACCTTTTTGAAACATCAGTGTGTTTTTTAGCCTGGACCTAGTTAGTTCCACATCCAGTTAATGCAAAGTATAGCTAAGTGTCAATCTCTTCAAGCCTGTGCATTTGCACAGTTTTCCATGCCAACATTTCCATGCAGAAGTTGCAATTACGAACTTGTTAATATTGATGTTGTATTTTAAGAAACTTTTTAGTATGGGTAGATAGATATTTATATATTTGATCATTATTATAGATTGCAACTTTACAGATAGAAACCATTTATCGTTAACTATACCAAACGGAAATGACATACCTAATCAGGATCATACTGTAAGCAAAGATGTTTGTCTATCCAGGAGATACAATGATTGACAGTCGGTATCCTAACAGCTGTCACGTTGACGATTTGGTGATTTTTGAGTGATACTGAAACATGATGCATATCTTATTGATAGGTATTTTGCATGTGCAGAACTTCCGTGGTATCAGAAAAAGATAGCTGCCGCCATATTCACGCAGCCCCCAGATGCTACCTATGAGCAGGTATGTCTTGTGTGTTGATTTGATTATGATATGGTACTTTGAGATCTTGCATGCTAGTTACATCTCATAATAATATCAGCACGTTTGTCTCTCAGGCTCTAGAGTGTTTCCTGGAAGCAGAAAAGGGTAATTCGATCTTCCGATTTCACTTTTGTTGTGGTATGTAGTACTTGCAGTTCATAATCATAATTAATGTCATATTGGGTTGACATAGATATCCTTTTTTCCCATAGTTGATCCTGGCTTTTATAGCTCCAATCATTTAATGCTTGGCAAGGTTTATATGAGAATGGAAAAGAAACAAGAAGCTAAACCATGGCTAGAGCGAGTACTTAAGACCAAGGAAATCACTGACGAGGCTAGGAAGGTTGGTTGTTTTTGTCTCTATATGAATGTATATGTAATATATATGCTATTGTATATGTAATATATATGCTATGTATATGTAATATACACATTATGTATATGTAGTCACATATTAAATATATTATGTTTATGTAATATACATTTTATGTATATTATACCTCTATCAGTAACACATAATTTTGTTGGTTTGTTTGTTTACTTTGTTTTATTTGTCTGTGAGAACTGGAAGGAAAACCCAAAGTATCCAGAGAAAATCCTATTTCCAAAATGATATGGAAAACAGCGCTTCCACGTGATTCAACCGCTACCTCGGGGGTGGACGCTTAAGGTGGCTGGTAACCAGTGGTGGATTGACTACTTTAGTTTTGTAGTTCGCTACAATTACAGCTACTCTCTAAAAATGTAGTTCGCTACAACTAAAACTACAGGAGAAATAATGCAGTTAGCTACAACTATTCGCTACATCTCCCAAAACGTAGCTAACTACTTGAAGTCTACTTCGCTACTGACTACTTTCATTTTCTTAAAAAGTCAATCAGAAACAAGAATTTTGGGTTTTCATCATTATTCACAAAATATACAACTTGTTATGCGAACAAGACTACTTCCACCACTGCTGGTAACCATCTCATTGACTACTGGAGCCGTGACCATTATTCGTCGCTTACTCTATGTAATGCTAAGGTGCAAGAAGAGAAAGATGGCTTGTTTATGTATAAACAGTATAATACCGTTTGTACTAAACTATTATGCCTGTGGAGTATGCATCCTTTGATTCTACTATACCTCTCATTCCAACTCCCAGCCAGAAGTAAAATGACATTGCTTTTTGTCTTTTAGAACATCGAAGAAGCAGAGACTCACCTGAAATCGCTTTAGTATTCCTGGAGTATCTACTACTGAGTGGGTTAATTTGTCATGGCCACTATATAGATGGAACTGTGGAATGGGAGCTGTTTCTCTCGTTAAATACAAATTGTGAATTAAGATGAGGTTGATTGACGATTATTCAAAAATATCTATATATATGTTGTTTTCTTTTAATTGTAGCTTTCTCTCTCATCGAACGTGCGATTTTTTCTTGTTAAAGCATTCCACAACAAGTTTTGTGTGTTTTTAAGTACAATGGAAAGTATTCGATTAAGTTAGAGGTAGAAAACAGAGTTATTATTCAAATATCTCCAAATATCGGCGCCTACTGTGTAATCTGACACTACGCTGAGGTTGCTTTTGCAGTGGGACTTACCGGAAATATATCTATGCAATTTGGTCCAGTAACTGACGTCACCGAAGAGGCTCTCGTTGCGCGTGCACGAGTATTAATTGAAGCATAGTCTGTATATGATGTTTTTCTGTTGGTGCTCTACGAAAAGGATATCATGAACACACACGACAACGTAAGGTGGCCCGTCCGTGTTTTTCTGCAACAAAACCAAACCCGTTTCAAGGGACTGAAAAGAGAAACCGAAAGGCGTGATTGGTTTCGCTGAGGTCAAATCGATCACATTACATCGGCATGTCATAATCCTGTGCCTAAAGCCAATGGGTCGTAGCATCTGCGGAGTTAACTGGAAACCCCACAATCTACGCGGCTTACTAGCGCGGCATGTGTCTATGAATGGTCGAATAGCCCGAGCAATTATCGACACTGGTTGCAGCAGGATAGTCTCGTCTTGAGTGATTATATCGTCAGCTGATGCTGTCGTTGCAATGTTGAACATCTTGATGGACGATTCGTCTTTGTGGCAGTTATGGGCTGTTCACGAGTCCGCGTAGGGAACTGGAGACAAGTGGAGCATGTCTAGTGAAAAAGGTCCGATGATCCAACCTGCACTGAACGGGCGGAAGCGCTTAGGGCCTTCGAGAAGCAAACTGATCATCCCTAAATCAGGATAATAAGTCTACTCTTTCTATTAGAAATAGTAAAGGAAGTATCCTTGTTAGATTTGTAACTCTGGGTGTCTTGTACGTCTTGTGTTCGTGAGGTTTGTAAATCTGGGTAGCGTATAGGTCTTGTGTCTGTTAGTTCAGTAGAACTGGGTGGCGTGTAAGTTTGTGGTGTCATACAATGTGTGAAGTGTTGTGGCACCACATTGTCATTTGCATTAAATGTTGTACTGTTTTGGTATTAGTGTGTGTCAGCGGTAGTTTTGTATAGGTCATGCGTTGTGAATATGTATTCGGCACGTGCTCTGCAAAGTAAATCAGTGTTCTCTTGGTTCTTACTGAGGAGCCACTCGCAGCGCTGTCGTCTCTGTCTCCCTCGCATCCAACCATATTGTTACAGGAAGTTGTTCTTTCCTCAACTTTGTAAGTTCAGTAATGTTTGTAGTGTCTCAGCTGACAAGATCCATACGGCATATTTGCATGAGTGGAAACCCTTCTCAAGGTGGCTACGGGAACGAGCAATCGTCGACGTCTTGAAAGAGACCAAGGTAAATACCTTCGCCAGAATACAGCAACACGCCATCGAGAATCCCTCAGTCGATAAGCCAATGCAGAAGGGCCACCTCATTATACCCTCGGCCGCTTACTTGAAAGCAATTACAACAAGATTTACTGCCATCGCTTTGCCAATGTCCACACAGAACAGATCTTGATGTCTGAAAAACCATTTAAGCGTCAGAAACTGACGAACACGATCTTATTCGGCAATCAATAATCCATACTATTCCCCTGAATTGTAGATTGGAGGCATACCGGTGTCGCTAATAACGGTTTTTCGTCTATTTCGGTTTTCATTCTGGCCCCAGACGACAACTAATTCGCAATTATCGGTTTTTGAGTTCCTCCAAATCAGTTTGCATGATGTTGATTCGGCTTCGAGGTCATGAACGCGTATTCTGTCATCTCCTTGCACACGGACAGTCATGCTTCCGTTTCAGAAAGCAGCAGAATGAAGCTGATGGCATTATAGGGCGAAATTGAGTCCGTCGCTCATTCATCTCTCCGACACATTTCAATTACTTAGGGTCAATCTTGCCATCCACCAATGATATTTTAGTGAACGGTGACCGATGATGGTGATTTATTTAGTCAGGGAAGAATTGCAATAAATCAGCAATAGATACTTATTAAAAATGTTTTATATTGAAAAAAATATTTATATGTTATCAATATCTGCCGTACAAATATTTGATCTATACTTACTAAAGCCACGTTTATGCATGCACGTCTCCTCAACCATCGTCAATTGTCGTCGACGGGGTCAAGTTGAAGGATAGGTCAAACCAATCAACACCAGAAATTGATGCATAAAGAACCGTTTATGCATGCCCGACTTTTAACAACTCTAGACGTCAAAAAAATAGCACGTGATTCTTCAACCAATCAGCGTCGCCTCTAGAATTCTCGCCTCTATTGTTTCAGTTTGCCCCCTCATAGCAAGATGGCGTCCAGCGACGAAATGAAAAGCTGGCGATGGCGGTATCGTTTGAAATGTCAACACCTTCAGGGAGAACAATGCCTGCGACTTCTTCAACTGTCGGTTTGCAATGGGACATGAACGGGTTTCTTCAACCATGCTTCAACCATGTCGTACGTCGACGTCAAGTAATTGACGCAGCACTAACACGTTTATGCATGGCCGACTTGCCCCGACAGTTGAAAAGGTTGAGGAAATCAGACGTACGTCAAGAAAACTGCCCGTCTGTCGGGCATGCATAAACTCGGCTTAATTTGATGTCATTCTGTGACTGACTGTCGTGTATCAATAATGTGTAAAAATGTGTTGTAAATTCGATTGTAAACTATTGCTCCGGCTTTCTTAATTATTTTTAAGATATAACAATGTCAGAAATGATATTTTAGTGAGCTAGAGACTTTCATAGATTACATTTTATGAGAATTTTGTCGGTCATCCGTTACCGCCTTACCGGTCACCCTTTTAGACTGTTCGTCACCGTAACAGTCACGGTCACCGTCTTAGAGACTCCCCGCTTAGTATGTGTATGGTCAGCTGCACGTGGAACGGAACGAATGATGCGAGAAGCCAGTCTTGCTGTCGCTTCTTTACTTTGAGCTGACAAGTTCCGACTCGCCTGTTGTTTATTATTTTAGTGTGCAAGAAAAATTTCGTAGTTACGCAGGCAGCAAGTTTGTCGCTCCGCTATGGCAAGTTCTACGGCTACTGATGTTTCGTGCAATGACGGAGAAGAGAAGGAACTCAAGAAAGTTATACAGCAGGCAGACGTACTGTATGAAAAGAATGAAGTTGTTGAATTGTACGATTTGCTAAAGGTTCATGAAGGTACTTCATGCGCTGACGTAATGTGGAGGCTTGCAAGGGCAACTAAGAAGTTTGCTGAGACTCCTGATAAATCCAAGGATGAGAAAAAGCAGATCCTGTACACGGCTCTTGGTTTTGCTTCAAAAGCTATCGAGCTAGACGACAAGAATTCTGGAGCGCAGACGGTAAGCCTCGTTTTGTGTTCTCTAGAAGGCATGTTCATGAATGTGATCGCCCAAACTGGAGGAGGAGTGGCGAAACCATGCCGTGTGTCGCTAGATGTGATGACGCTGCATATACTTTTAGGATTATTACTCGTGAAACAGGAACACTACCTGATGGCACCAGTGGTCTGGTACCTGACAATTATGTTTGCTAGCCCGCTGCTATGGTTTGAGAATTAACAAATGTGCTTTAGAATGACCGAGGTTCCCTTTTCTATAGATTCTAATTATCATTGTGACTTGAGACTTGCTTGGCCGACCTTGTTGTAATTTAAATAGGCCGTGCCGACTGAAGCAGATAGAATTTTCTGATTGCGAAGCTGAAATATTTGCATTTGAACCAAGGAGAGAGAACTGTATCTAATCTATCTAAAATGCTCTTGGTGGGGATTCTACAGGGTTTGGAAGAAGGGCACTAAATATATGAAGCCTTGCCTAGACAGTCTATGACACAAAAGGAACCACACAATGTAACTAACAAAAGGATTTAAATGAAGATTGAGAATTTACATCAAGGTAGAAAGTTGACCCGGAGACACGACATATTTGCACTAAGCGACGACCAAGGCAGGAAAGCCGAGTTCACCAAACACGCAACAATAAGACACTACAGACATATCAATCAACGACGCGAAATTGCCAATCACAAAACGTCACGACAGACGGGCAGTTTTCTTGATGTACATCTGATTTCCTCAACCTTTTCAACTGTCGGGGCAAGTCAGCCACGCATAAACGTGTTTGCTGCGTCAATTACTTGACGTACGTCGACGTACGACATGGTTGAAGCATGGTTGAAGAAACCCGTTCGTGTCCCATTACAAACCGACAGTTGAAGAAGTCGCAGGCATTGTTCTCCCTGAAGGCGTTGACATTTCAAACGATACCGCCATCGCCAGCTTTTCATTTCGTCGCTGGACGCCATCTTGCTATGAGGGGGCAAACTGAAACAATAGAGGCGAGAATTCTAGAGGCGACGCTGATTGGTTGAAGAATCACGTGGTATTTTTTGACGTCTAGAGTTGTTAAAAGTCGGGCATGCATAAACGGTCCTTTGGATGCGTCAATTTCTGCTGTTGATCAATTTGACCTATCCTTCAACCTGACCCCGTCGACGACAAGTAACGATGGTTGAGGAGACGGGCATGCATAAACGCGGCTTAATTATGCCAAAAATGGTAACGAGACGAGAGGATGGTGGTCAGACGAGATCAAGGTTCAACACAACACGTGGCGTTCTACACGAAAACAAAAGGTTTCTATGCACAGATTTGTGGTTTCACAGCGACATGCAAAAGGCAACACGTGATGAATTGCCACGACGACACGGAGATAAACGAGGCTACAACACAATAACAGCGACCTTGCTGAGAGATGCAAAGACCCAAACTCAGGCCTTCCCTGCGTCTATGACGTTCAGCATGTGAGCTATATTCGATATAACCCCTGCGAAAAACAAACACCTACTGTGCTACCGATTTGAAATTAAAACCCACGAAAACATTACAAGCCAATGGACAATGTATTTCAATTTGTTGTTGATAACTGCATAGAAAGTTAGTACTATATATTTTATCAAGCAAATACAATAATATCCTCAATTAAAAGAAATACCTCTATAATTACAACCTATTTACGAACTATTTACAAATTAAATACTTCATACAACGGTTTGCTAGATGGGAGAGTTCCCAGGACCGAGGCAGCATTTCCACGTTGGGCAGCAACACTTAACATTTTGATACCAATTGTACCTTGGGAATTCACTTAACCTTTCACCCGGGATAGATAGATGCTACTCTCCTATTTGCAACACCTTAGAAGTTAAGAGTGCAGCTGTCTCATGAAGGATTTACGTCAGCACTCGGATCGCCGGGTAACCGTCTCTGTAAGTAGCTATAAATGTCTTGTATTTTGTAAAGTTATCCTCTGGAATTTAGTGCTCGAAAGCTTTCAGACGTGCTGCCTACCATCCGTCGCATCTGCCAAAATTATTTATATCTATTTATCTGATATCAAAATCAACTCAATCACAATCTAACTAGACCTACATACCTCAATACAACTGAATTGGTTTGAGTCCTTTGATTTGCAGTCAGCCCCTGTCTTTAGAAATTCAGATAGACAGGAATGTTTGTGCCCCCCTTGGAAAGACGCCAGGTCACCAACGAAAAATGGCCTGTTACAGCCTGTGGCTGCCTTATAGAGGTGGAATAAACTGGTGGGCATATTTCACTAAGAAACTATCTGAAGTTTGATGACCTCTTAAGGTTGCATGGTTTGGCATTAAAGTTCTGAGTTTGCATCAGTTTGACTTTCTTTTGCGTTTTCTTTATTTCAGTGGTATGGGATACTACTCAGTATCGTTGGGGACTACGAAGGAACAAAGAAGAAGCTTGAAGACACATTTATTGTCAGGGAATGCTGGCTGGTTGGTGTTGGATCGTAGTTTGTACTAAGTCTCTTTAAGAGTCTATCACGCTGCTTTGATGATGTGTTCCTGCACATATAAGTCGCACCCACGTATACGTCGCGTTCCAATTAAGCAGAAGGAAAATAAGAATGCGAAGAAATAAAAAGTTGACAAATACTTTTTTGTACAAGTCGCATTCTATTTTCACAATAAAAATAAGCGATAAAAACACAGTGTGTTGCAACGTTTCGACATATTTTCAACATGTCATCTTCAGGCAAGAATATGTCGAAACGTTTCAACACACTGTGTTTTTTATCGCTTATTTTTATTGTGAATATAACAAGCAAAAAGCTACTTATCACATTCTATTTGAAGCCAAAATTAAAGAATTTTAAAGTGCGACTTGAGGCAGATTTACAACGGAATATGTAATTCTCTTTCGTACTATCTTGAATAATGATATCAAGGTTTTTCATACACTTTCCACTAAAGATTGTTTTGTTTAGGCGGGAGCAGCGGGATATTTCTGCGCGACTGCTGCGGCGTCGATCGTATTGCCACTGTTATGTTTCGGTGTCAAGAACGCTCCGTCGCAGATGAATCATCGCAACAATCCGTGCGAAACACGTCGGAAAGAGATCACGAACTTGTGGAGTGGTGACGTCTTCTGCGGAAACCAATCCGTGCATACGAAAACACCAGATTGGTTGAATAATGCCGTTAACTCCATCGACAAGTCAAACAGCGAGTTGCATCACATATCTTCTCTACTTTTGAATGCAAATTTACTAACTCTTAAATACTGTCTTAGCAACGGCAAATAACAAAGGCTCCAATAGAGTGCAGTAGAAAGATCCTATAATGCTATACGCTTATGTATACCATTATAACTGATGAGTTCTGTATTCTTATGTAATTCAAGCTTCCTTGTACTGTTTAATGTCTACCCTTCAATTCACATGAATAGGCCATAATTATTATCTTAATAGTTTATTAGGTAAGCTATGCTTAACTGTAGTCCATAGGAGAGCCACCTCATGATGAAAGATCATCACAAATATCCGAGTGTCGGCATACAGCAATAAATAATTGGTATAGCTAGGCTATTTGAAATCATCAAAATCATTTCAAGTTGGTCTTAATTGTTGATCATGTGTAGGCAATCTTTTACTTTAGTGTCATTTTGTGGTTTGTATTTTTCTAGAAAGCGGCTGAGCTGTGTCCTACCGACGCCATGCCAATACATCTGTTAGGAACGTGGTAGGTTACGCTTTTTGAGGAAAGCACGTTCTGCATTGTGGTTGGAAGTATGTTCACACAGCTGTTGATCGTGTAAAATATCATTCGGTTGGTTTAGTAATTAAAATGGGCAATGTAATTTGACAGGTAGGAGTGTTGTAACTAATCTGCCGAAGTTACCAAAACAGTTTCTTGTCAGGAACATAAGGGCTTATCCCCACTCCTTATCAGTACTTGTGAAGAAATTATTTATGATCATTGTAGCCTACTTTTAATTGATCAGGTTAGATGTCATTGTTAATCAGGCAGTTTAGAACAGCCTATTCCATCTTAAAATTGTGTCTCAACAAAGCGTGTCAACGTGTCCCATCAGACGCCCGTATCGATCACAGTACTGTTGTATTTTAGTTGAGTGATAACGCCTTGCTTCGTCGAGGAGCGATAAGCATTGACTGATGATGTCCCAT
>OFHS01001167.1:14586-30526 GCA_900245855.1 Calvadosia cruxmelitensis
TGCCAAGGGGTGTTAGTACTTGAAGTGGAAGCGTCCGCTTTGAGATAGAGACGACAACGCTGGAAGTAGCTCTTTGCCAAGAATTTTGAGCACACTTACCCTGCTTTACATAGGACTTGCAATACTTAACTAAACAAACGCGAACATAACGTACCTGAAGAGGATCATACTGTAAGCAAACGTGTTGTCTATGCAGAAGATAAAATGATTTACAGGTTGGTTTCTCAGTTTTCATTTGATTTGTATTATACCAGGCTGTCATGTTGATGATTTGGTGATTGTTGAGTAACATTGAAATATGATTTGCATCATATCGATAGGTATCTTACATATGCAGAACTACGGTGGTATGAAAGAAAGATTGCTGATGCCATATATTCGCAACCCCCAACTGCAAGCTATGAGCAGGTCTGTCTTGTGCGTTGATATACTTATGATATGGCACTTTGAGATCTTGCGTGTTGCTAGATGCTAGTTACATGTCATAGTAATATTGGCACGTTTGTCTCTCAGGCTTTGGAATATTTCTTGAAGGCAGAAGAGGGTAATTCGATATTCCGGCTTCTCTTTTGCATCTGTTTGTAGTACTTCGAGTTCATTCATAATCATGATTAATGTCATGTAGCGTTGAAATAGATGTGTTTTTCCTGTAGTTGCTCCTGGCTTTTATAGCTCCAATCATTTAATGCTTGGCACGGTTTATCTCAAAATGGAAAAGAAAGAAGAAGCTAAATCATGGTTTGAGCGAGTACTTGGGACCAAGGAAACCACTGAAGAGGCTCAGAAGGTTGGTTGTTTGTATTTTTCATACAAAGGCACATGAGATGTACATTTTTTGTATATCATGTCCGTATCCTACAAAGGTGTTTTGCTTGCTTGTTTGTTTGCTTATTATTATTATTTTTTGCTTATTTGTTTTGTTTGTTTGTTTGTTGTTCTGTTTTGTTTGTCTTATCAATTCACCTAACCAGCTATCTTCTGGCACAAGATAAAATCATTTTATAGTACTTTACGTCACATGGTATTGAGAGCGGGAACGAAACCAAAGCACACAGAGAACTTCTTGACAGGGCATATGTGCAAAGTGATATGGAAACAGCACTTCCACGTGACTCAACCGCATCTTCAGAGGTGGATGCTTAAGGTGGCTGGTGACCATTACATTGACTATTAATCGCCGTGACCATTATTCGTCGCTTACTTTATGTAATGCTAAGGTGCACGAAGAGAAGGATGACTTGTTCATGTATAATACCGTTTGTACTAAACTATTATGCCTGTGGAGTGTGCATCCTTTGATTCTACTATACCTCTTATTCCAAATCCCTTCCAGAAGTAAAATGATATTGCTTTTTGTTTTCTAGAACGTTTACAATGCAGAGATTCATCTGAAATCGCTTTAGTATTCCTGGAGCATCTACTACCCAGTGGGTTCATTCTTCATGGCCATTATATAAATGGAACAATAGAATCGCAACTGTTTTCTCCTATACGAATATACGAATGGTGAATTAAGATGATGTCGATGAACAATTTTAAAGTACCCATTTCTTGTTTATTTTTGTTGTAACTTTCTCTCTCTTCGAACGTGCAATATTAGCAGTGAAGGCTTATCTTTTGTCTCTTGAAGCATTGGTCTTTTCAGAAGTAGAATACACGATTAAGTTAGAGATAGAAGACAGAAATTTGTTCCAAATATTTCCAGAGCAACAAGCATCTATGCGCCAGCCTTCTTTTCCTTCAAGTTCAACTGCGTGCGGCTTACTTTATACAGTAGATGCTAAAAAAAAAACATCTAAAAAAGTCACTTGCTAGTCATTCTGCATACCATATCGCTTCGCATATCATATCAGTAATGCATATTGTATGTCAGGGCGCCCGTCTTGGTTTGGTCTAACAATACATCAATAGTTATGTTTTACGCGAAATGTCTTCAGACGAAGAAAATGACACCGACGACTGTCGGTGAAAATATGTCAATGAACAACGTTTCATGCCTAGAAGTTAATTGTTAAAGCTGAAAAATTAGTCTGCGAAGAAGCGGCATGTAAAAAAATTGTTTGGCGAAACATTAATAAGGATAATCCAAACACACATGTTTAACAAAATATGAGCAATTATCATTTCAATGCTACTCGTTTTAGGAAACTAAAACGCAACTAGCTACTGCAATGATTTATGATGTCATTCTATTAACTTCGCAACGATTTCATTCTTTCAAAACTTTTATACGAATACTTTCTTCTTTAAGATTTCGATCGATAAGTTTGCGCCAAGCATCTATAAGGTAATGCCATGACTTGCTGTTACACACTACATGCAGGGATTATATTGCTGACTAGTACTACAGCGAGCGTAAAAACCAAAATCATGTTTCATTCAAGCGCCAGGCCACTCTGAATGGCAATGGTGCATATGTGCTGTTCAATTTGGTGTGGACTTCCTTATTGTGCAGTGTAAGAGCGTCTTCACTTCGCGTCGAAAGGTTTCGTCGACAGCGCTGTAAATTATCGGATTAACCTTAAAAAAGGAAAAGTGTATGGAATAACCATCACGTAATGGAGGAACTGCTGAACAATCGTTCCTAACAGAAAAGTTTCCGATTAAAGTCGATAACCGCATAGATTAAACTGTTTGGCACCACGCAAACAACAAAAGCTTCCAAGACGAACCCAAGCAGTTTAGCCACTTTCTTGTCCGTTCTTCTTCGGCAGTGCAGAGATGATACGTGTGCACACTAATAGAAATAGAAAGTAATACTTTTCACCACCGTTCCATACACCGGTCCATTTTTCGCTGCAATCTTGATTCTCGGAACTCCCTGTCACTTTGGAGTTAGCGATGACTGGAATAGTAATTACGATACCTAAAGTGTCGACAGTTAAAGTTGCAATGAATGCGTCCTTATTTGTCCGTCTCGGCTCGAGTGGTTTTACTAGCCCCTGATATCTCTCCACTGAATAAGAACGATACTCCCAGTGGAGAACAGTCCACCTAGCAGGATACATGTCCTGAAAATCACACACGAGGTCAGGCCAGGCGTCCAAATGTCCCCTCTAAAGATATTTATGGCGTAGAGCAAGTGTAGCAAAGCTGACATGACATCTGATAGCGCTAGAAAAGTTATCAGAAGCTAGTGAACACTAATTCGTTTTCTATTTCTGTATGTAATGTCAAGAACGCGAGAGTTTGCAATCAATCCAACAATACATGTCGCTGTCAGAAAGACGGAATACATCTAATGCAATGTGTCAGAGGCAGACATCATTCCATCACCACTGTATCGTTCAAGAGTAATTTCCGGAAGCCATTCTATAGGTGCGTTCCAAACAGCGTTATGAAATTCACGTCGACCAACCTCTACTTGCAGCTGCTTCTACTTTGCGTTTACTGCTCTGTAAGACCAGGATGCAAGTTAAAAATATAATCTCCTTCACATTCGAAACCATATGCAAGGTTTGTCACCGTTTGTGTGAGTTTCTGCAAGAAACTTTTTCCAATTGTTGGCTTAAGTGTAAATCCCACTTTTCAATAAAAATCTGTTTTGATTCTGTAGAATTTGGAGGACAATAAGCTCTACAGCTACTTCTATATTTCATATCCTCATCCTGTCCAGCTGCATACATAACGGGTCTTGTACGCTTTGTAATGCACTTGTATGAGTCATCTGGATAATATTCGTTGGCATTTAGGCTGAGCAACATACCAAACATAGGTTCTGTTGATAGGCATATATTAAGTGAATTGCTCACATCTACGAAAATGAACGGATTCATTTTAATATTGCCTGTCGGATTAATAATGAAAATAAATTCCATATAAAAATGGATTTTGCACTGAAACAATATGCCGACCAAGTCGTATTCGAAAAAACGGATACTTGAAACAAGAATCAATTATTGTCTAAATACTGTTTTTCGTATATTCTTGACGGAAAGTCCTGCATAATTCATGTGGCTCGTCTCACAGTGAACTAAATTTAAGAATATGCTACGTGACATAATTAATTAATTAATTAATTAATGAATACAATGAAGCGTAAATAATTGTAGATACACTTCATTGTATTAATTAATTAATGAATTAATTATGTCACGTAGCATATTCTTAAATTTAGTTCACTGTGTGACAGAAAGTTACTATTCTGTAGTGGATTCTTTGCATAGGCTCTGAAAGAAATTTATTACTTCCTTTCACACATACTCAGAGGGATAGAAATCTAGTCGCGCTCGAATCAGTGAACTACGAAAATTTAATTAAACGTTATCTTGAATATCAGGGCCTGATTCTGTGGTTACGTTACTTGATGCTTGTCATTGCACGAGGAAACTGTACTAGTAGCATAAATGGCAGGTATCTGCTTTATTTTATTGAATCGGTTTACGACCATGACGCAGCAGTATTCGAATGTAAAAAGGAAGAACAATTTGAAGAATTATCTATCTGGGTGCAAAGTTATCTAGTTGCTTAAATAGTAGTAAGCAGTGGCTTTCAAACAAGTGGCTTTCTTCTCACTGTAATACTCAGATAAATATCTTCTTTCCAATATGTCAACATAGAAATATGTATGGTGCAATTGGTGCATTACCCATCATCTAACTGCTACACTGCCTTGCAAGGTCAGTTTGATATCATTGTCATCCACATAAAGATACTCTGATAGGCTACAACCCAATAGAAAAAATCAGGCATGAAGGGAACGTTATTATTAACAGTTTCAGTCGATTTTTGTATGTAAACCGTTCGAAAATGGACGATGACAATAAAAATCTGCTTAAAATTGTAATTTATAAGTATCGTTCATCGCTGAATTAAGAGGCGAATTTTCCGTGAGCGTTTCGTCATCACCAATTTGACGGATAGCGGAACATATCCAAAGGGAAAAACGGCGTTGACACAGCTGCAAGAGTAGCTTTGCAAGAGACAGAGCATTATAAGGAAGCAATATCTGGCGGAAATTTCAAACTTATTATGTACAAATGACGTAGGGCGACAGAACACGCTCTTGGATCAACATGGAACTCCTTGAAACTGTCGTAATCGACTCTATGGCTAGGTAAAACAGATCTTGCTAAACTTGTGTATCGGATTTTACCAAGGGAAGATCGGTTTTTCACCACTTTCCGCTTTACACAGAATTTAGTTTACCAGTGTATGTTATTTCTCGTGAAATACTCTGCGATGTAATTCTCCCAATACGCTGAGAGTGCATTGTCGTTGAAGTGACCCAAAAGTGCTCTATTTCTGTCAACGAGTCGTGCGGAAGGAGGTCGGAGCAGCTATTTATCCTAAAACAAACAGTTTCATCCATACAGCAGCAATAGAATATCAATTTTCCCGAGTATGGATGGAGAGACTTTAACGATAGAGAATGTCACATTATTGCTAAGACGTTCAACAGAAAAGAATCATGAATCATTCTTTGAAATACACAATGTAGTGAACAGACAAAATGCAGATGATTCTCTACGTAAAAATGAAATATTGTGGAAAGCTAACGCACGATTCATTGACCTGGAAGATGGAAGCTAAGTGGCTCACAGTGAACATTTGACCGTTATATGAGGTCATGAGTTCAAATCATATTGGGGGCAAAATTTGATCGAGTCAGGAAATAATATAAATATGTAACACTCATACGAAAGAGTTGTTTCCGGATCACCTGCAGATATGCCTTGCTATATATATGTTTAACATTTACTGTATTGTACTAATTAATTTTGTTAGCTCTTGTTAATCGTATCAATGTGAATGAGTCAATGGCTCATTTTGGTTACGAGGATATGTAAAATTTACACACACAAAGGCTTCAGCATAGTGCTTTGGCTTCCTTCCCGCCCTAAAAATACTAGGATGTGAATAATCTAACGGGATTCTTGCAAAATTTTGTAATCTTAGCTTGCTGTATGAGTAGATAAGGCAAATCAATCAAACAAGCAGACAAAAGAACAGTAGCAAGCTAACATGCAAACAAGCAAGCAAACAGGTTTATCTAACAAAGCCCAGATTCGAGACTAATATTCCTTTAGATGAAACTTACCGGGCATTTATTCGCTGGAATTATAACGCTTGATCCACTACAGAAAATAGACCATTGTCAACACTGTATGACATTAATCATTATTGTGATCTCCAAGTACTACAAACAAAATCAAAAGCGAAACGGGAATATCGAATTATCTTTTCTGCCTCCAGGAAACACTCTAGAGCATATGAGACCGATGACAATATTATAGTCAAATACGAATTATGTTATGAGTTGCAGGTGCGTGGTATTTAGCACACAAACAAACGTAAATAAATACACACAAACGTACATACACTCCAATGCGATCCAATATGGTGGCCGATAGATAGCAGAAAACAGCGCTTCTACAGAGCAGGGCAGATCGGGATGTAGTGGTTTGAATTCAATGGTATAAGAACATCTTTCACAGCCCGAGAGACTAAAAATGATTGATTATTACATAACAGGATAAGAATTGTTAATAGTATCGTGATTGGCTGACATAATTAAATATAACAATTGCTATTATCCCCAGACTCCCTGATAAGACCACTAATTTAAATTAACGTCGGGAAATGTTTCGGTTATGAGCATGACGCACTGCATCTGTTGTTTTAAGTTCAAAGTTGATTCATTTACACTGCGAGATACACCACGCAATGCGTTACATGGCATCGATGGTGTATACACTTTCATCAATGTTTTTTTTTCACAGGTCACATATTTATTCGAGAGTTTAAAACAGTACAAGATCAGAAATAAATAGATAAAACTTAAACTAATAAGAAAATACAATAATATCCTAAATCAAATAAATACCTCTAAAATAACAATCTATTCACTAACTATTTACAAATTAAAAACTTCATACAACAGTTTGCTAGATGGGAGAGTTCCCAGGACCGAGGCAGCATTTCTACGTTGGATAGCAACGCTTATGCGTTGCATTAAGAAGGCTTTTGCTCGTGGTTCGCCTGTGGCTTCCGCTAGCCTCTTTCCCAAGGCAGAAAGGAAACGCGCTGCATTCTCACCGAGAGTCCCAAGTGCCTCAAGGCCAATTGGATGGAATGTGTAGTTTTCACATAGGGAGCTATATTTATCGATTTTTCTTCGCTCCGCCTCGTTAGCTGCGCCACTTGTTTTTTAACTGACTGTGGCAAGTTGCTAGCTGCTAAGGTGTCGACACATGTCACGTCCCAAACGGCACACTTTCCTCCATTCCAGGGTTTTTGGGTGAGTCCGTCTGGTCTTTTCCCGTCGTTTCTGGAAAGACCAGGTGGTTCCAACAAGGACTGAATGTGCGCCGAAGCTAGTGTTCTTTTTACGATGTCGTTTATCGCTGAATGGCGCGACCAACGACCAGCTGCTTTCTGGCATGCAAGCCCATGATGACCGTTTTGTTCCACTACGGATCCGCATTTGCAGGTGTGGGATTCGCAGATAGAGACTCCAAGGCGAAGGGCTAAGGCAATGCGAAGTTCAGAGTCTGAGAGGAATAGGCCAAGGGGTGCCGAGGGAAGTGCTTGGACTGCGAGTATTCGCGCTTTTTTGCTGTTGTCAATTGCTGAGCTGAATACTTGAATGGCTTTCGAATTTACCATTTCCGCTTCAAGATGACTTTGCTTACAACTTCCGGCGCTTGCGTAGCATTTTCCAGACAATTCTTCCCATTTCGTGGTTGACTCATCCAACATTGGCACAGTACAGCGGTGAAACACTGCAGGTAAAAGGGATTTGACCAATGAGGATGATCCATTCACCGATGACAAGAAGGCAGGAAGTGCTAAATCAACAGCGGACCGAATCCCCAAGCCTCCAGGAGAAATTGGCAAGGTTGACTGGGCCCAAGACCTCTCTGTGAGATCGAGATTGAACAGATCTTGCAGGCTTTGACGGCTTACGTTGTCCCAAAAAATTAGTTGCTGCTTCCCGTAACAAGGAGAGCATCTTAAGATATGAAGAAGTCTAGGAGTTGAAAAGCTGTGCTGCAACAAATACAGTGCGTGGTGGGCATCGATTAGGGACAACCTGCTAGACATTAACTGATATTCTGATATTTTCCTGTCCAGTAGAGTCTCTATTGCTTTTTCTCCAATCGGGCCGCCGAGGAGTTGGAGATCATCTTTGGCGGCTTCTCTAAACTCCCTGAACTCAATAGCGGATTTGGGTGTTTGAGAAACGATTTCGCATTTTGATCTGTTGAGCGATAGGCCCACCTCAGAACCCAATGAATCGACTGTTTTAAGGTCTTGCGCAACTGTCTCCACTGGGCCTGCGATGGTACCATCATCCAGGTACCAGATGTTTAGCGGACTTTTCAGGGCCTTTAGCATGGGCTGGATGGTTAAACTGAAGAGCAAAGGACCGAGTGGGTCTCCCTGCTGCACTCCCTCCTCTGAAGGAAGAATATGGTCATTTTCATCAATGTTGTGGTGAATTACGGAAAAGAAACACAGTAGCAGGTGTGTTCATGTTTGATTTCAAAGAAAATGATATTTTTCAACGCTTGAATTAGATTAACGTACTTCACATGCGATTACTCCACTCGAAGTAATTTATTCACGTAAAGAACGATATTTCATTGTTATGCATGTATAAGCAGACCTAAAACGCGATTTGCAGTAAGATAATCCATGAAATAAACGAATCGGTAGACAATGTTTCATGCTGATGACATTATTGGATTTCTGTCTCGTTGGTTTGATTGTGCTTTATTCATTTAAAGGATGGAGCAAAGGGCTATGGAATGAGCTGCAAAATGAAGAAAATCCTATCAATGTTTGATTGTAAACCTGCACAAAACGTAAAAAAAAGAAATCTCACGAAACCACAAATCACAGCTTTTGCTTGATATGATCTTCTTAGGATTCCAACGCGAATGAACCAATTGTTACACATACGACCCTAAGACGCTCAACATATATGAAGCAGATCAATTTTGCAAATAAAGTATTATAACACAATATATAGATCTACTGAACCATGCAATTAGCAAGACACAATTTAGAAGAGACTAGAGTAAACTGACCATAAGTTTCCATTTTATACTGCGTTATATCTAGTGCCTAAAAGGATGTCTGAATTTCCGGCGAGTTTTCCATGCATCGATTGACGTGTACCTCTCTGACATGTGATTTTCTTGTCTTGCAAAGGAGAAGTCTCTTTACCTCATACCGAAAATTTTTATCAACAGAGCTGTAAATTATTGGATTGATAGCAAGATGTAACGTGAATGGAATAGTCAAGGCGTACTCCATAATCGTTAACCATGTTTCTTCTTGCATTAGATGTGGGTTAAAATCAGCTATTGCATATGTCAAGCTGTTTGGCGTGACGCAGATAATAAAGGCCAGAATGACTGCCCCGAGAAGTTTTGAAACTCGAGCATCAAGTCTCCTGTGTGAGACCAAGGAAGATGCATTTAACTCTCTAATGTACCGAGCACGTAAGGCTCTCAAAATACAAAAGTAAGCAAAACACATTCCAAAGGCTGGAAGGATTACCCACGCCACGAGTAAAAATAAGGAATAATATTTTGATCCGTCTTTCCACACACCTGTCCATATTTCAACACAAGTGACGATCGAATTTTCTCCTCCTACCAACTTTGTAGTAATCATGACTGGTATTGTGCTTATGACACCTAGAACTAATACAGTGCATGTAAAGATGAGAATGTCTCTCTTCATCCATCTTGGCTTGAGGGGTCTTACTAATCCTCTGTACCTTTCAGCAGAAATGAGAAGAATTATTCCAGTGGAGCAAAGTCCACTTAAAAGAAAACAAGTTCTGAATAATACGCAAGAGACCAACTCTAGGTCCCATACAAAACTTCTAAATCCCACGAGAGCATAAATGAAGTGCATGAATGCAGATGCAAAATCCGACACTGCTAGCAATGCAATCAGAATCTTGTGGGTGCTGAGTTTCTTCTTATTCCTGTACGTTATCCCAAGTACAATCAAATTTCCAATCATGCCAATAATAGATGTCGTAGTTAGAGTGATCAAATAAATTTCTTCGAATATCTCCGCCATGCTAGACGTTGAAACTGTTTCATTGCTATTTCCATTGACATCGCAAGATACATTACCAGGACACATTACCCTCACTTTTTAAAACTCTAATCCTTCAAACTTCAGCAACACGTGTTGAAGGTGGATGTCATTCAACGACAGGATATCGCTGAGTGCTTTCACTTTCTGAACATGTTGTGGTTCCATTATTTATTGATCTGTGAAAAGGTGTTGAATTTTGAGAAGCCATCTACCTTTATCCAAAATGCAGCTGCTCTTATTTTTTGTATATACATGAAATTTCAATAACCGAAGTCTTTCTAGCACTATATGCCTGAATTCAGCCATTGATTATAACAGTGCATTCCTGCCATTCAAAATTGCTCAGAATACACTCTGTTGTTATGTTCGTACACTACAATATCTTCGTCGATTTCTATTGAAACAGTTTTGAATGTCAAACAATATTTATATAACATTTGTCGTCTGATTACTGTACCCCAATAACTCGTGTACAAATATCTGGCATCTTTTCAGTAAGGATCGATTGTTGCTACCGAAATCCGTTTCCGTCTAGAGAATTAAAGACGTTTTCCTGCGTTTCTACTTCTTTTGTTTAGTAAGAGTTTTCTTTTCGTGTACAAATATCTGGCATCTTTTCAGTAAGGATCGATTGTTGCTACCGAAATCCGTTTCCGTCTAGAGAATTAAAGACGTTTTCCTGCGTTTCTACTTCTTTTGTTTATTTCTCTAAGCCTTTACTTGGCCTTGCTAAGCATAATATTCTTTTTTTCCTTCGTGGAATTTTCTGCTTGACCGAAGAGTTTTCTTGGATAGGCTTTAAGGATTAGTTGTACTTGCTAATAAATCCAATCAATGGTTACCTATCCTATCATCTCCTCAGGAGCAGGATGTTTCGGTGTGGCGGTTTTGACGCAGATGTTTTGGCGTGATTTCTGCGGCGTCGATCGTCTGGGCGTCGATGCAGATAATCATCTCGAAAAAAGCGTGCGACACACAGCGAAATGATACCGGCAGATTAACTGTTATTGACTGATAAGGTTTATTACGGAAACTATAGTACATGCATAGCGAATCAGAATCGATCAATCAATCAATAATCTTTACTTATGGAAGGTATATCCCGATAAACAACAAGGTTTATTTCCCTTGGGGCCCTCTTGCCAATCGCTCAAAATGCGACAAACAATTGTGTCATTTGGAACCATTGATGCATTCCAAACATCTTATCCGTGGTTGAATCCACAATTCACTAAGCGAAATATGAATCAGTTTTGCCATTTCTCTTGCTCGGTTAAGCCTTATTTGAAGAAAAATGACACTTGGAATGAAATATTTGGCAAAAATATTGTTTGTAGACAGTATTTTTCTTTAGTTGCATAATACTCGCGAGAACCCGCATGCTCGCAATAAATTTCTGGAACGTAGCACTGCGAAGATTGAAACATTGAACACTGATAATTCTTTACATTTTTTGACGGAGACCGTGCTGATCTTTGGTAGATCTAATTTGGTAAAGCTAACGTTACGTACAGGTAGTGGATGTAATAGTTCTGTTTAGGTTATACAGCTGAATGTCAAAGACAACGTCTGATGAATGAGGATGATTGTTATGGACATTCGCCAAGCGCAGTCCAGAGGCATCATGGGATGTCATTGCTCTAAGCCCTTTTCGCATTCACAGATGCCTGGAGCTAGCTCTGATTGTACTGCATGCAATCGTAGCCATTTCTATGATTTCAATTTCCACAGTGCTCTTGGCTGTCAGTTGTCTATAGCACTGATTCTAAATTACGCCATTATGTCAATTTCTACTGTCAAACAAGACGCCTTTGCCCTTCAATCTTGACTACCCTTTTCATCTTCCAGTGAAATGTAGCTTCTACCATAGAAGGACATTCCAACTCTGGAGGACAAAGAAAGATTTTTTCCGTAGAAATTGACACTGTGACGTAATTTGGAATCACTGTTATTTCAACACGAGCCACGTGTGGGAAAATTCACTGAGTCCAAGACGTATTCGGGACTACACTTTCCCAATTGACGAAGTGCAGTTTAATTCCGACATCTTGCGATTCAAGCTAGCTCGAAGGGCATTCAACAGCACACTTTTTATAACGCTGGAAACATTTGAATCCTGCATAAGTTAGAATAATTAGTAAAGATAGTGTTAATACGCATGCGTGTATGAGAGCACGAGGAAAGATAGAGAAAATACACTCCAAGAGGACGTTACTTCTCGCTGTCTCTTGGTGTTATTACTATAACCCCATTTCCAGGACTGTTCCTGCATATCATAATTGTCAGTTTCATATATGCGTGACTACGGTCGGTTGAATCCAATTTGCACCAAAACTGTGCTTGTCTATTTCTGGACAGCGGGTTGATTATTGAGCCTGTGTCATGCGGCTCATACCTTCTCCGCAATTGGTAGTTGAGCGAAAGGCAAATAGTCCAACAGTTAGATGGCACCATAGGCTTTCTTTCATTCAAACAGTCTTTGTTTGTTTTGTGGCAACTATGGTTATTTGAATCGTGGTAAACTTATATGCTAAATGTTTCTTTGAGTTGCAGGTCGCTGGTTGCCAGCGGTTTGCTCAATAGTCAGACTGCAATTCTCTAAAGATATAGCCCTGATGCGAGAAATTCTTCTCAAGGTCTGCGACGACTTGAATAATCCAGGTATGAGTGCCAATATTCATGTCAGGCTAAATAGACCAAAGTTAATAGTACTAACTAGCTTCATTTATTACCATTGCACGAAGATATATTCGTCCCGCTAATCCAAACGAGCAAATACAGTATGCTCCTATTGGGAACGAATTCAATTCAAATACATATGTCCATTCAAACACTGGATATTACATTGCCTTTCTACGCTGTGGTGTGGAACGACGGATTAGGTTTTGTGCTTTAAAATATATTGTTATTACTGATTATTTTCAGCCAAACACTACGCTGAGTTCTCTGTTTCTTTTGAAATTGCTTTGCATCTATGTTATCTGACGTTCATTGTTATTCTGCTTTAACAATGAGAACAGCAGAGGTTTACCGCTGCAATAATACGTTATGGAGCCGTATGGTTTCTTGGTACTTTAATATAAACTGTTTCTTTTTGGAAGCCTTGAACATCTCTCTTTCTAAATTAAAATGGATCCGGGGCCGTTATTAGCCAAACTGAGTATATAGGATACAACTTCGGACGCAGGTGACTTCGATATATGTCGCTTGGCAGCTGCATTCACATGCATTCTTTTCGTAAAATTCAAATATATTTCACAAATGTCTACTTGTTTTTGCGCTTGAAAATGCACTTTGTCCGAACGTGACAAATAGAAATAGTGAGCTGTGTTAGTTTGATGAAACATCTCTTCCATTCTGTCTTTTCCTCATCGTTCATTGTTTCGTGATATTTATTTTTCGTCCATGTTGTCTCTCATTTCACCGACCAGTCTCCAACAGGTCTCAATGAAAGCTATGGATTTGATGAATACTGACTGAACATCTGATTTAATGCAAGCATCCAAATACAGCTTTAGGATATGTCAATCTTTTGTTCGCAGTAGAAAATCAGCCTGTTGTATGTTTCGCCTGTTCAGAGAAAGAAATACAACAGAATGATTTGTCTGAAATTCTCATTGATGCGATTTCCGCTATATCGAGGACGCCAACCATCCGTTTGCCATGGATACAACAATATCATAAGCTCAATATGAAACAACTTCTATTCTAGTTGTAACTCGAAATCAATTATGTTTTTTTTTGTAATTGAATAATGTAAATAGAAAGTTATTATGAACAAATGTAAATTTTGTTTGCGTAGCAACAGATTTTTCTCTCCTGAGTTTCACTGATACAATATTCACGGCATTTCAGAATTGGGCTCTGTGAAGCTGGACGAATATTCGTCCAAACGAATACTCGTCTGACGAATATTCGTCCAACTTCACAAGGGTTCAGAATTGTTAAAACAAAGGAGTCTAGTATACGAAATGATATTGATTCGAGAATACGAGATGATCAATTTTAATGGTCACTAATACTAGACGAGTCTGTCGGCGCAGATTTCGGAAAAAAATACTCCAACCAGGCAAAAACTAGTGTCCAACATTAAATCCAAAATTGCTTTCCCATCCAATTATAGTATGTCATATGAGAGGCAAGAAAATACATTCAAGCCTGTCTACTTCTCACGTTTTTATCCACTGATTTATGCACCTGTTGTACAAATAAACTGAGAACATGTTTTGTTCAATTAACCACACGGATGTCAACCACAGCCTCTATAGAGAAGCTATAGCAGGTGGTTGGACAGCTGAACGACTCATCGCAATTGGTAGAAAGAGTAGATTATCGAGGAAATGTGGTTGACCACATCGTTGTTTCCATCCTCTTTATTCCCATGAACCACAAATCTTACCCGCATGCTTTACCACTGTTTCTTGGATTATATTTCTATTCCCCTATTATCCTCAAAGACTCAAGGACATCGTTAAAGAGCAAAGTTAAGAGATTTGACGCTATCAACGTACACACTATTGCCACGTTTAGATGACAGGATCGCTAACATTAGATACTCATGTACACTTCATTGGTAGTGTTTCTAACATGATGAGGTAAGTACATTTCAACACACACACACAGTACCCTCTTCAGAAGACTTCTATGTCAAAGCTTGTATCACTGCCCAATACCCATCTTACTTGTTAATAAATAGAGCTATACTATAAATATGAGTAATTATAGTGGACTTATCAGAAGACTTCTATATTTGGTTATTTCCATGCCACTGATAAATGAAAGATTGAAGCTCTCCCTGACGAATCGTGGAGTATTTAAACATTATAGTGTAATGATCAGGTAATATTACCCAAACATTCACCAAAAGGGAAACGGGTGAATGGAATGATAGCTACAAATAATATACAAGAGGCTACCCTTCCATTTCCATGTTCGATTACTAGGCGGAAGTTCTTGCAAAAGAGGTTTTGGGAAAATTGTGCTTCTTTCTTACTGAGTTTCAACTTTCTTAAAATATTGATTGGTCTAAGGAAATGGTGATATTCATATCCACAGTATTACGAACTCATGGCTTACTGCATAGACACGAAAATTTTGCGCGGAAACGAGGATTTTTCTCTTATAATAGGAACCCTTGAGTTAGCACTACTATCTTTTAAGAAAACGATGGCTGTCTCAGCCAATTAATTAGCAACGGTGTTAAAAATTTCAACACTTTGTTCAAATTATTTTGATCGGGTATGTGAGTTACTTTTAATCTTGATTTGTTATCATGTCATACTAATCTATACATGTGAATACAGCGTGTGGTAATTAGGCATTCATTGTTTTTATAAATATTGTTAGAATGGGATATGTGCAGTACAATAAGTACGTTTGATGCTGATAGCTTGCGTTTTATTCTGTAGAGGATGAAGAGCGATTGAGTGGCGCTGCGATTGATTGAGTTTGTAATTAAACGTGACAACTACTCTGATCATCCTATTCCATAGAAGGAGTTACAGAAATGCACTGGTAGTAAAATAGATGGACAACCAGAGTACATGCAGACCAAAAGACGCCTTCCAACGTTTTTAATGTGACGAATACGCTTGTGTCGAAGAAACAGAGACCCGCCGGGACAAGAAACCCCTATTCAAACGAATGCCAAAATAGTCCACCCCGACATCACCCGGGCTGACCCGCATCATGTAAACAGGTCCTAAGACGGGTCATTGCAAGTTCAATTGCCTCTTTCAAATTGATTCATATGACCTGTTAGCCAATGTATAATTTGAAATGTCATTCAGAATAACTAATTAATTAGTTAATGGGGTGTTCCGATGAAAAATTTGTGTGTCTGTTTTTTATTTCATATGGTAAATCCATGTCAGAA
>OFHS01001168.1:0-13278 GCA_900245855.1 Calvadosia cruxmelitensis
TGTGCGCCGCATTCTCGCAGAATAGTCTTTGAGCGGAAAGTTTTTACGCTGAAAGTCTTAACAAGGAAAGTCTCAACATTGAATGTTTTTACACTGAATGTCTTTACACTGAAAATCTTCTAAGTGTCATTTTCCTGGTAAAGACTTTCCTCGTAAAACCCGATAACCCCAGTTCAATCCAATCCAGTCCAATTCCATCCAATATAAATGTCTATGAACCAGCAAAATTTATTCCAATCCAATTCAATCTATTACAATTTGCTTAACAAACAAATTGCTATCTTTCAAGGGAGAAACAACAGTTCATTTGGCAAAAATGTTGAAGGTATGTACATCGCCTGTTCTGCATTTTTGCAGTCATATTTCAAACAAAATAGTGCTGGAGTTACGCTAAATATTAACAGTGGAACCCTGTTAATATCACCTCGGTCAATATCAGGACCCAATGAAATATGACTTCATTTTGAGAACCAAGTTCGGTCTGAATCAACTATTTTAATCCACTTAATATCACAACTTGCTTATCACAGTGAAACCTGTCTATAACGGTCAGCTCTAGGACCTAAGGAAATGACCTTTATAGCCAGATGGCCTTTCTGTCCAGGTTGATTTCTACAGAAAGTGTCATTTTGGGGTTATGAAGAGTGGCCTTTATACACAGGTGGCTGCTCTACAGAGGTGATCGCTATTACAGGTTTGACTGTATTACAATTTTGACTGGAACACGCTTGTGATATTTACATGGTTACACTGTATATTGATTCATTCATAAAACTATGACCAGGAGATCTACAAAGCTGTCTGGTTTGCATTCATAGTACTCTTGTTGCTAGTTTATCAGATGATCATGCCTTTCTAATGATGAATTTATGTATGTGTCCGTTTTGAGTGCAAGCCGTTGCATCCAATCTATCACAGCAAGGAGCTCAGGTCAATTGTTCTGTCCATCACAACTCACGCCAGTGATGTAGCTTTACATTTGCAGACTATTTGATCTAATGCAGCAACAACAACAAAAATTAGACAGATACGTCGCTTAGGCTTAACATCTGTAGACTATTTGATCTAATGAAGCAACAGTGGAAAAACTACACCGAAACGGCCACAGAGTTGCTATTAAAGTGGTTCCTGGAAAGTAACAATCAAAAGAAATGTCATTGATTTAGAAATTATTAGTGACAACCATAATTATATATTGTAACATTCAATTAAATATGAACTGAAAGAAAATTGTGATTATAATAAGAAAGGTTTTGAAATTTGTGTCAGTGCTCAGTTGAAATGATCATAAACTGCTGCAAAACAAATGCTTGTTGAGATCGTTAGCGTAACATATCGCTAAAAACGTTAATTGCATTGCTCGTTTGATTACATAAACAGGTGAACACCAAGCTCAGACAACTTCATCTCGCAAAACATGATTTGACTAATGATGGCGTGGAAAGAATTGCCGCCAGTCTAATGTTCAACATGACTCTTCGCTACATCGATCTAAGTAGGTAAGCATTACTTCCTCTCGGTAAGCATTACTTCTCCTTCGTAAGCATTAAGTAAGAATTACTTCCTCACTTTCGTGTAGCCTCATTTTCATTTCATCATGTACTAGCAGGTTTGGTTATTGTGATTTTCTTTCAAACTAATCTCTTAAATATTATTAAAATGAAATTTTCCTTATACCTTGTTGTCTGATTCGTTTTTCTGTAATTATCCTAAAATTAATTTCTATCTGTAAGCGCAAGTCAAATCCGGTTAATTTCCAGGTGTTAGTGCAACAAAGCTGAAGGATATTAACCTCTGTCCTGCTCGTAAAACTATCTGAATGAAGACTTGAAGTCGCTTCATCAATTGCTGATTGGTTGCTTGCTAAGGACTAACTATCTTATTGGTTATGTGTTGCTACTTTTGACTTGTTTCGAAAACGTGTATACACGTCAATAGCAGGACAAGGGTTAAGCGGGTTTTGACATTACACTATCAACTGGAATTGTGTGAAATCCACGTGAAAAGCCATGCCACGGGGTGGGTGTGAACTAGATGTTGTCATGCTATAGTCAGTGGATGGTAAGAATGTGGCATCCTGTAATTACCCTCTTTGCCGTCTGTACCTCATTGTGTCCACAACTCAGTCTGTTCCGTAATCGATGCTGTGTCTCACGACAGAGCTATGGCACCAACAACCACGTGTACTCTAACTCCTCGGAACTCTGCTATCTCTTTCCGTCGTGGAACCAGCAACATGTCTGTCAATTATAAGTATTGATTACAAAAGTCTCAGTATTTGTCCTCTATAAATGTACTTGGTCGAATTTTAATTGAGTTGCTGTTCAGGGAAATATTACATTGTAGCAACAGCACTACAACTTTTGTCTTAAATTTAAGAGTTGAATAATCTTTTATTGTAGCAATAAGATTTCACGGGATGGTGCCAGTTGCTTGGCACAGCTGCTAGCAGAAAACACGCCACTCGAATACCTCAATCTGTCTTCGAATCGCATTGAGGATGACGGAGCTATTGCCATCAGTAAATCACTTGCAAGGTTGAACACGAGCTTACAAACGTAAGTTCATTGAGTTTGCTTTTTATTATTTGGGATGTCTAACATATTGGCAATAAAAATACTGTCAAATATTAATGTGATCGATTCATAATCATCATCATCATTATGAATTGATTATTCTTAAATTTAGATACATCACTTCTCTAAACAACTAGCTTTGTCGATTAACCATGATTGTATTAAGTAAAAGCTTTGTATTTGGCTGCTTGTCACACGTAAGATTAAGGCTTGCAACACAAGAAAGAAGATTAGGACCAGGGGTGGCGCCAGAGGGGGCTCGGGGGTCTGCACCCCCATTGGGGAAACCTGGCCCTCCATTGGGGAATCTGGAGCTGCCCTATCGGGGAAATTAAGCTCGCCATTGTGGCAATCTTAGCCATAATTCCGTTTAAATCAGCCATCGTGCTAGATAAATCCAGATGACGAGCTAATTGAGACATATCATGAGGCTCAGGAATGCGAATTTGCTACTGATTTCAATGTTCACACATTTTATAGAAATTTACGCTATTTGGTTAGCCCCCCGTTGGGGAAGCAAGCCTAGCACCCTCTTCTGAAATTTTCTGCCACCACCCCTGATTGGAACGCTAGGAATCCCCCCACCCTGCCTCTCACTTGAATTCATTAGCAGGTAGCGTAGGAATTTCACAAACATAGCAGTGTGGCTGGTGCTTGGTTGTGGTGACAGGTTTGCTATATTGACTACTGCCATATGCGGGTAAGCAGCTCCCATCAAACCGATTTTCGCTGTTCGCAAAGTAATAACCCCTCAACAAACCAAGCACCAACGCCAAAACAACTTACCTATGGGGATGCGTTTAAAAGTTGGTTTGCTATAAAATAAATAATATTCACAATCTCTTTTAAAAAGAAAAAAAAACTGAAAATTTTGATATTTTCAGGAACCTCATTTCATAGTTTGACACCAATGACTTAAAATGAGTGAGAAAGGTTTAAAAGAATGTAAAAGAGTTGATAACAAGAAAGTCTTATTTATAGAACAGGAAAGAAACATCATGTTGTTGTAAATTTTGTACATTAAGAATAAATGGTTAGAACGTCGGAGGGCAACACACTAATTAGAGGTTCTATCCCCATCTAGAACTTACTTTCCCAAGGGTCTTCTAAAGAAATAAACAGTTTTGCTTACAGGCTGACCCTGTCGTATATGTCAATTTAATTATCTATGTATCATTGATGTGTAACAGTACCTTACGATTTAAGACTGATATGATGAATAGAACCAATGTCATCAAGAAGAAGAAGCAACATTACAATGATATTGAGAAGTCATCATGGTCGTCAAAGCACCACATCGGTGTAGGACGTCATCATTATCATCATGATGAAATAAACAAACAAACAAACAAACAAACAAACAAACAAACAAACAGATTGATTAGATTGATTTTGTCACGACCACTGAGCAAACCCAGTTCTTGCAATATGTACTACAGTCGAACTCGCTCAATATCCCATCGCTTAATATCCCATCTCGCTTAATATCCCACAAAGCCAATTTCCACTTGCTAGTTGCTGTACAAACTCTCATATTCTTACCTTGCTTTATATCCCCTCGGATAATGTCCCATCTCGCTTAATATCCCACTAATTTCTAACAAATTTCACGTGAAACTCGCCTATTGTCCCGTTTTAAGAATCTCTTACAATATACGTGAACTTTTCGGAACATTTTGCATTGAGGGATTCAGACAACATGTCACTTGCTGCTCCGCCAGAGTCACTGGTTAATTGTTTTACTGTTAAAACTAATAATAATCTCCATCAATTGTTAGTAACCAAGATGTTCTTCTTTGCTGCTGCTGAAATGTTTGCGAGGCTATATTAAAACAAAGGATATACTTGTTTATACTTAGTCTGGTTAATATCCCACCTCGCTTTATATCCCACTTTTGGTCTGCACGAAGGGGGGATATTAAGCAAGTTCGACTGTATTCACAAGTTTTGAATGTTTCCATCGTTTTTCAGGATCGCCTTATGCAGCAACAGCATTAACAGCAAGGGTCTCTGTTCACTTATTCAAGCATTACATATCAATGCTACATTACGGAGGCTTTTCATATGGGGAAATAAATTCAACCTGCAAGTATGTGAGGTGAGTAGAATAAAATTAATGAGACATGATGATGCTGTCTACAGTTTCATGGGACCTGTAACTGAGCTGAGAAACAATGTTCCGTATACAATGCTGGCCGAAGCTGTGTAGTAGCTCAGACCAGCTAGTCCTGTACATGAGTACCTTGTGTAGCATTTCTTTTTATATTGGTAATATCATCCGGAAAGCTGTATGAAGATCACTGTCACATTACATAGCCATATATATGAATTGTAATTTATTTTTGAATTATATATCCTCATTTTGTTGTTGTACAAATTCAACTTTTTTATGAAATTCTGTGAACTACTTCATTAATTTATTAATGTTTCCTTGATGTAGTTTTTATGCTGTATTGTTTTCTTAAGTTGTCCTACATGATCAAAAACAAACCATCTATCCAAACTGAACTGCCTATCTATCTACATTACAATAATTATACATACAGTACATTAATATATAATTACAAATATAAATTATAATAAAAAGGAAATATTTATGATTTGAAAAAAATACATAATAATTATGGACTTACCATTAATTATTTGCTTAATATAATAATTTGTGTTAATTATTTGCTTAATATAATAATTTGTGTTAATTATTTGCTTAATATAATAATTTGTGTTAATTATTTGCTTAATATAATAATTTGTGTTAATTATGCGCTTAATATAATAATTTGTGTTAATTATGCGCTCAATAATCTGATGGGTTATTTAACCATAGGATGTTAAAGCATTACAAGAAGAACCAACGCCACGCTTTACAGATGGGAATATTGATGTTCAAGTCTACACTGTCGATGGAGATGCAAATCTTGCTTATGTTGCTTGCAACTATTGAAATATAACATTGCATAACTTTTTATAACATAACTTTTTTATATAGAAATAATATGGTTTTGTGAGAGAGATCCTGACATTTCTTAAATTATCGCAAGTCAAGGAACTGGAACAATGATAATGTTTATACTGAATATATTGAAAACCAGAGTCGTTTCATCCAGCAAACATTCAAAGAATATGTTTCAAGTTCTCAGTCCAGATAGGCATATTAAAAGTTTCAAATGTTCGAATGTACAGTGCAGTATAACTCAGTTAATATCACCTCGGATATTATCACGTCTCGGTTATTGTCACGGAAAGTGAAATTCTACTTGCCAGTCCTTAAGCTTTTCTCTTATCCTACACAGTTAATATCACCTCGGATATTGTCACATCTCGGGTATTATCACGGATTTCCAAAGGAATTTTATATTTGCACTCGCTTATAGTCACGCTTTCTGTGATTTGCTGCCTTGCTTGAATTTATAGGCGCCGTAATTGTCGTCAAAGGAAAAGTTGATGAAGTGTTTTTCATTGTGTTTGCCTCATTGAGCGTGACAAATCAAACAAAATGAGTCTTGTGTTGCTTAAATTTCTACAAAATAACTCTGTTTGATGTTGATACAGAGTTTTTGTTCTATGGCCCGCTTGTTGCTATTGTTTGAGCCGTTTCTGCAAAATTAGAGGTCTGAGTATGAGACTCGGTTATTGTCACGACTCGGATAATATCACGTTTTAAGATTTTCCCGAGGGTGTAATATTAACCAAGCTTTATACTGTATTAAGCCCTGTCCTGCTTGTAAAACTAGTTAAATGAAGACTTGAAGTCGCTTTACCAATTGCTGATTGGTTGCTTGCTAAGGACTAACTATCTGATTGGTTATGTGTTGCTACTTTTGACTAGCTTCGAAAACGTTTATACACGTCAATAGCAGGACAAGGGTTAACATTGTAGATAATCAGTTCAATTCTGTTTTAGCAACAAAATAATTTGTTCTACTTTGCTGGGTGTTAAAAAACCAAATTCTTTTCTGACGTGTCAAACTCGCAATATTTTTCACAGAATTTTAAGTTTCAAGCTATTTAGCCTTGCAAGATAAAGTGCCTTTGGTTCTCTTGAATCTTAGGAAGACTGTCGAAAAAAATTGGAAGAAATGGCCTGCCTGAACAATGTGTGCATGTAACAGAAACATCAAACGTATCTGAATACTTTCATTTTGCAATGCATTTGAAACTTGCGAACAACAAAATCCACTTTAACATTGATAGTTGTCTTGTATTACTTTTCCATCTTCTTCACGCGCAATTGAAAAATAGAACAAAAAAAAACTAATAAAAATAAAATATCAAAATTACAAGATGCTTTTGAAAATGGAGAAGCTTTGTCTGGGTTAATAAAACAAAAGAGATTTGTCCCGAACACATCCTTTCACTGTTATGCAAGAGTAAATCTATTTATTGCAGCTTTGTAGTAATTAGTGTGTTTATATAAGTAGACTCTCTTTGCACTAGTCTGACAAATTTTTCCCATTTTTGAGTGTGTCGATGCGCAGATCAAGCTATGGATGCTAAATCTTTCGAGGGTAGCAACAAATGTAACCCATTACGCTGCCAAATGCAAGCACAGTTGCATCTGTTCAATAAAATCACATTGGTAAATTGCGTTTTCCTCTGTTAACGCAGCTGGACAAATAATCGATCTTGAACACAGTTTTAAAATGTTGTTTGATGAATTCTGGACAGCATAACAGGGAGAAAAGAACAACATTTATACCCAAAACTTACAAAAAAAAACTTGCAGAGAAGCAACAACAGCAGATTTGCAAACACCATACCACCCAAACACACAGTCCATGCATCTACATAGACGAATCGACAACTAACGAGCATGTAACAAAACGCCACAAATATGTGGATAAATTAACAATCAGATAAATGCTTGCAAATACTAAATATGTTCATTCAGCTAGTCACATCAAGGGCAAAACAATGCCAGAGATTTATTGTATCATAAAATCTCCAAATCTGACGAAAACAACGTCTTCGTCAGATTTGAAAAATCTACAAACGAATGCTGTAAATCCATCACATTCGGATATCTCTAGCAAGGAATGATGTAAATGTCAGAATAGTTCATTCTATCAATTCGGTATCACACACCAGTTTCTCAAATAGGATTCATCACTCCAGCTTGTTGTCATGACGTTGTCTCATGACTAGCTTTCAACTTTGACAAACGTCGATGACAATGAAGGACTCGGTTCGTTGTCATCGTTGCTACCAGTAATGACGGAATCATTTTCTACGTCGTTGTCTTTTTCTTGCGTGTCAGCGTTCGTTTCACACTGATCTCCATTGATCAATTCTGAAAATAAAAGATAGGTAGACATCTTACTGAGTTGCAAAGTCAAGAAGCACATTTTCGACAGAAGACTCAAGCAGTGACACCATTGAATCAAAAAGGTACAAACATTGATTGTAAGTACTTGTAACTAAAAATCGTCTCCAATCTCACATATGCATGATATCCTGCAACTGCATAACTAACCCTAGTCCTGCTATTGACGTGTATACACGTTTTCGAAACAAGTCAAAAGTAGCAACATATAACCAATCAGATAGTTTGTCCTTAGCAAGCAACCAATCAGCAATTGGTGAAGCGACTTCAAGTCTTCATTTAAATAGTTTTACGAGCAGGATAGGGGTTAAAATTGCTGCTTAAATTCTATATAATTAAATTAATTATACTAATCAATAATAATTTACAAGAACTATTACTATTTGGTTATAATTATGCTATAGTTATTGATAACAGTTATGATTAACTGTGGATTTTGCTGATAAAAGGGTCTTTCTCTGTCATTAGATCTCATTTTTTCAGCTCGCACAGACTAAAAGATTTCATAAATGAAAATTGAAATGGTCTGGTTTACTGACAATGAAGCAAAAATGAAAGGAAATGATGATGCTAATGTCTATTCCACCGTCCCTATTCTTGCAATTTGGATAGATCCTAAAATCCTAAACGAACAGTGATCTATCCTGAAGGTTAACTTGTCTATAATGGTCACTTGTGGAACTTTAGGAAAATGACCTTTATAGACAGGTGACCTTTCTGCCCAGGTTGATTTCTATAGAAAGTGTCATTTTGGGGTTATGAAGAGTGGCCTTTATACACAACTGGCTGTACTATAGAGGTGGCCACTAATACAGGTTTGACTGTACCCCAATTTCTAACCCGACGCTATTCCAAGTACTATTTCCGATTCCCTTCTTCGACAGCAGGAAATTTAGCCGTATTGGCAAACTGTCAATCACAAGGAAATTACCCACTTTTTGCATTCAAACAGGATTCTAGGTGTACAAGTTTATTCCTATAGGACTGCAGTCCATGAGGAAGCATAACTACATATAGGTGCTAACTCATGGTGGTGCCCCGTTAACAACTGTACATTAAAACTCAGTCCATATCCTTTCTCGCACAACTAGACAAAGGTCATTAGACACGTTTAGGCATTACATAAGGAACTTATCAAGACAGCACAGCAAATGGGGCTAACGAAACAGACTTAAAAATAGCAAAACAGAAGAGCAAATAAAACTTAATATGTTTGAAAACAAGCAAAATGGGATGTTGTCAAAAGGGATGTCAATCCACTTTGATGTCGAGTACAGTCAACATTAGATTGAACGTTTCCTAAATTGTTATGAAAGACCAACCTGGAGTTGGCAACGTGTCTTGTTTTTCTTGCTGTGCTGCTTGTTTCTTCATTGCAGCTGCCTTTTGCCAGGCAGGGATAGCTGGTGCTGATCCGCTTTGAGAGAATGGTGATGGAGGAAACTGATTTCTACAACAGAAAGAAGACAGAAGATATAGAAACCTTGCCCAAGACAAGCGATAGAATTTTCTGGATTTTGGGGAGCAAGTTATGATAGCAATACTGCAGCCGGAAGAATGAGCGACCGATGCATTGTTCGATGTATCCGTCATGAGTTACCTTTCGAAGGCAGTTAGATTGCTCATTCAAACATCTACTTCTGAATACGGCTATCTCTAATTAAATATGCAGTAGAAATTGTGAAATATTATACTGTCAAACTTGTATTAGCAGCCACCTCTATAGAGCAGCCGCCTGTGTATAAAGGCCACTCTTCAAAGCCCCAAAATGACACTTTCTATAAAAATCAACCTGGACAGAAAGGCCACCTATCTATAAAGGTCTTTTTCCCCAGATCTCGAAGGTGACCATTATTATCAATTTATCATGCAGTGATCAAACAAGCAGAATGCAAGCACTGACGTGCTGAACAATTTTGTACTGAACACTTCTCCTTATCTAGCAAATTAAACTAATTCTGTAAAATAATTATATTTGGTTTGGTTTCCTCTATATTTCTCACTAAGGCAGTGGTAGGTTGACCGCAAATGAAAGCACTTGCCAGTCATCATTTCCTGATTTAAACGTGCCTTCGTTCAGTGTTTTTGTTGTTGAAAAAAGGCTGGGTCATTCTACACGAAATCATCAAAGCTGTCAACCCGACCATCTTCAATTTTCCTTAAACTTTGCACACACCTTCAAGCTCTTAACTATTTAACAAACTCTTCATGGTATGTGGAACAGGAGCATCAAAACTTCCAAACTTCTAGATTAAGCTCACCTTGCCAATAGAAGGCTCTTCATTGATGTCAATTCTGACTTGAGCTCTGACATTGAAACCACATCTGCTATGGGATTACCTTGCATCTAGAATCAAATGTCATTTCACATGAAAATAAGGACATTTTTTCAATACAAAACCTTGATTATTGAAAAAAAACTTTCCAATCGCTAGCTGAATTATAAAGGAAACAGGAAAAATTGTGTCTGGAGTATCCGTCTATCCAAAACCCCCAGTAGGACAAAAGTATGGTATCTACTGTTCACATTAGGGGTCTGTTGTCCACATTAAGGGTCAACTGTCCACATTTGAGGTCCACTGTTCACATTAGAGGTCCACTGTTCACATTAGTGGTCCACTGTCCACATTAGGGGTCGGTTGTCCACATTAGGGGTTGGTTGTCCACACAAGGGGCCCACTGTCCACATTAGCAATTCACTGTCGACATTAGGGATCTACATAGTAGTGTTGCAAACCGCCTATGACCATTGGTCGTGCTCCACATAAAATAATCTGGAAATAACAATGAGAAATAAATGAATTCTACAAGTAATCTTCACTCACTTTCATTCCATTCAATGTGATTTGTTGACGCTCAAGAAGGCCCTGCAACAAAGTTTTGCTTTGATCAAAAGTATAACAAAACTCCATTAGCATCACTTCAATAATATCAGACCTTGTGTATTATTGAGGATTTTGAAAGCACTCCAATGACTAAACTAACACTCTAATCTTGTTTAAGCTCATCCCAACAGACCATTTGGCAGGCTAGCTCAGTAAGTAGAGCACCCAGCTCTAGGGTTGCCAGACCACAGAGGAAAAAATACGGAACATTTGCAAAATCAGGTAGAAATGTCTAACAAAATCAACTAAATTTGGCACTGCATAGCACATAAATACGGAACAATTTCGGGAAATAAGGGACGTCTGGCAACCCTACCCAGCTCTCGATCAAAGGGTCCAGGGTCCAATCCCACAAGCGTCGAGGGTAGCCTCAAAAAATTGTGCGCAAACAGGAGTTAGGACCATGGGCTAGCACCTCGCACATGTTATGTCTCTAAGGCGCTCGTGCCTCTATCAGTCTTTGAGTTGGAGATGAGCAATCGAGCGCAACACAGATTGCAAAGTCACAGTACTTAAGGCAACACTGGTGATAGAACCACCAACCGACTCTACTTTATACATAATCTGCTTCGAATCGCTGCTTGGTTTGTGGGAGCTGCTTACCTGCGAATGGCAGAAGTTGAGGTGGCACACCAGTCACAAAAGCCAAGTATCAGTCATACTGCTAAGTCAGTGGAATTCCTATGCTTAACTACTAATAATTGAGCAACAGACAGGGAGGGGGGTTAATTATATATATTATATAATTATAACATGACCTAGTCACGCCAGTGTATTTACTGCCTCAGTTTAATTGAATCAGTTACATTATTTTCAGCAACATACTTATTTGCGCATTGTCTCCATCAAATTGCAGATATCATATTTGTTTCAAAGAGTGAGAAAGATTAGTAAAGATGGAAGCTCTCGCTGACGACTCATGGATTAGTATTGAAAAATTATAATGATCAATTAGTGATGCTGAACATTGACTTGAATTAGTGATGCCAATACAGTATCCTACTACTGTACACAAAAGAACTCAGTAGAATACAATTCGGATAAAGTTCTGAAGAATTTCCTTCCATAATCACAAAATGTGAAGAAGAAAAAAATGCAACAGAAGAAAGAAAGCCTAGATCGGATTCGAGCCGCCTTATTTAAGCGTGTGACTCCAACATTCTAACCACTTGTCAATACAAAGGAATGTGAAATTACAGTATTTATTTGAAAATTATAACAGAATTGCGGGGCATTCTGCTGCGCTGAAAATAGGCTGGTTTTGCAACGTTGTAAGTCGAAATTCCAAAGTAAATTACACATGGTAAAGAGAAATGGCTGCTGATTTGAATGAAAATTCAGCACTTGCGCTACATGTACGAGCTCAAAACATTAGTAGACGCAGACGGTTATTGTTCGAACAGCGATGTCGCACGCTGAAGCACACACGGAAAGTGGACGCTGCTCTGTGTCAAGTAACTCAGCCAAAATGATTGCACAAAACTGGAAATACATATGGTTGTGTTCTGCAGGCCAATATCTGTCTAACGGTGTAAATATTGTGAGCCAATCGCCAATGGCTAGCCCGCCTGAAAGCCAGTCAAACGTGTGACGCAGTAATGAGTGAAAGTGTAAGAAGCCATATTGACATTTCAAAACGGCTTCTAACAAAGCGGGCTTTCACAAATTCCAAATAAAAGCTTCACAGCCTTGCTGAGATTTCTTTAGCAAAATGGATTTCAATTTGCAAAACCGACGTTAATTGAACAACACTTCTGCAACGCCACTACACTCGCAAGGCAGTATGTTATCAAGAATGTTCACGCGACAAAATGAAAAAATCAACAAACAAAAATCAACGGTTTTTCCCCCACAGCATAGACCCTCGGGTTACCATAGTAATCGTGAGTCAAAACTGAAGCAAAATACCAACCTCGATGTTCTGGAAGCTATTCTGCAAAGTTGTATCTACAAAAAAAAAGATTAAGAATGCTCATCAACAGTCGAAATCAAATACATAATTATATGATGTTATCCTACGCCTAGCTTTTGGAATTTGTTGCACCTTCTAACTTGTGCACATTGTCTAATCATTTTTAATATAGCTAAATGATATTTCGGCAAAGATAAACTCCAGCCAAGTGTCGCGATATCATATTTGTTACCAGTCTCAATTACGCACAGTCTATAACGCAGCCTCGCATCATACTGGCCAGCGGTAATTGAGCATGTCAGGGATCATGTTGTTTCCGCGTGGCATGCTATACGCCCTGTGTCCCTGCTGAATGTGCCCCATTCCTGTCTTGTGCATGAGATTGCAAAGAGCTCACAAGTCATGCCATCATCACGCAGCAATAGCAGGAGAGAGATGGGAGCTGTGCCTGGACCAGCAGTGCGAAGTTTCTCCGTCCCACCCCACTTGTAACGTAATGCTGATTACCTAGATTATGAGTAATATTCCACTGCTTATCAGTGTGACGGTGCTTGGCAGTGGGTTGGCTGTGACAGGGTTCTC
>OFHS01001168.1:13336-30524 GCA_900245855.1 Calvadosia cruxmelitensis
ACCAACGCCACGCTCATCTCAATGGGTTCAGCCAAATAACAGCAACATATTCTCCAAATACACAATTATGTAACAGCTTAGTGATTAATTAAGTTTGGCTTCATAATCAATAGTAACTGAGAAAGACTAAGGCAATACATTAAAGTAGCATATTCATTAATTGTACATAATTATGCTCAAACGAAAGAGAGCATGATGCCAACATGCAAGGCAATAAGTCTATAGCAATCAGTTTATAGATCTAAATTGTACTATGAAACATAACGAGTATACATTTATAGCTATATTTATGTCTAAGTAGCATCATTCCTGGTCCCAGAAAGATTACATACTCAGCTCGGTATGGCGTTCTTCAAACAATTTCACAGTTCTGAGGAGCTGCTCCAAAATTTCATCATTTTTGTCTTTACCCAAGAGCAATGGTGCAATATATCTCTGCAAGATAAGTATAAGAGATGTTAAAACAAGTGATTTAAAAATTAATACAGGAGACAGCATCAACCAGTGTTAAATTGGTTACAATGATATGCCTGCAAAGGGAAAATGGATTTGAAAACGGTTCTTTGGTGCCTCGTAAAATTCGAAGTTCTTAGCATTTCGAGAAAAACAGCCCCATGTTGTATTTTGATGGGCTGAATTTCAAACAAAGTCAACCTCCTCACGAAAAAATAAACAACTGCCTTAGTTAGTCTTCCATTGAGATAATTTTACTCTTACCTAACAGACCTTTCCAGCAATGAAAAGCTTTAATTACAGTATATAAGCAAGATTTACATTTCATCTACTTTTCAACTTTGACAAACTACCGGTAAATAAATATTGTTGCAACAAGTTAAATTAGTGAATCTAGCGATAAGATTATTAAGTGTTGAGCAGTGTTTATTCATGCATGGTAAAACAAAAGCTCCTTGCTTACAGAACTATACCTTCGTAGCAATAGGATTAATGTTGCTTCTCAAACAAATACAGTTAAAGCTGTCTATAATGGTCACCTTTGGGACGTCAGAAAAATGAACTTTATAGACAGGTGGCCTTTCTGTCTGGGTTGATTTCTATGCAAGTGTCCTTTTGGGGTTACGAAGAGTGGCCTTCACACACATGTGGCAGCTGTAGCTGCTCTATAGAGGTGGGCGCTAATACAGGCTTGACTATACAATGCGATTGCCAACAGTGGACTATTACACAAACAATATTTATTCTTATAGCGCACCTTGACCAAGGAATTAATAACGTAAGCCACTCCACCACCAAGAATTGCAGTGACGATAATATTTGACCATCCCGGTCTAGAACCATCAAGCTCTCCTGCAACGAAACCAGCACAAGCTCAGCATCGTAGCACACGAACACAGTCAAATTATTATCATGATATAATAACAACAAGTAGGTTCCTATCATTGGGGACTTACCGTCTAATAAAAATTGCATTTCAGGTGCACAATCTAAAAGATGCAGTTGTAATGCAACCCATCACAAAATTTGTAGCATTGACGCTTGGCGATTGATTGATTGATTATACAGTGAAACCTGTCTGTAACGGTCACCTTTGGGACCTGAAGAAAATGACTTTTAGAGTCAGGTAGCCTTTCTGTCCAGGTTGATTTCTATAGAAAGTGTCATTTTGGGGTTACAAAGATTGGCCTTTAGACACAGGTGGCTGCTCTGTAAACGTTGCCGCAATACAGGTTTGACTGTAGTATATTTCAGACATATAAACAAATCTTTACAGTAATGTATTGCAATGCTTATGTTATACAGTTGCGTTATAGTGTACATATATTTTCGTTTGTTTCTTGATGTCTATGTCTCATTTCAAATTTATGTAAGTTCTAGTAATTTTACCTTGAACAGTATTTAAAGCTACATTTGTCAACAGCTAGAATGTCCTTGCACTTATTCAATAGTTCTGTCCCACGATGTTTGAAGCCTCGCTTTCATCGATCATTGGTGTGAGGGGAGCTGTTAATCTGTAAGCAGCAGCAATTTTGATGATAAACCTTTCGCTACCCAACGCCACTTCGAGGGCTATGTAATGCTTTTAGCTCGCTTCTGAGTAGTCGAATTAAATATACATTCAACGTTTTGGACAGAAGAAAATTACAATGGCTGTAGTTGCTGATCTCAAGACAGGAAACATTCCAGTGAGCAAAATGTCTAGCGGCATTCAGACACAGCTAAACAATGGAATTTGTTCAATAGTTATGACACAGACGTCTAGTGCATGTTAGACTGCACATCCTTTTACAACTCTGCTATTGGTCAGATTGTAGCTTGTCAATAGAAAGAAAGACGGCTTGGACTGATGATCCTTTCCCAGTGCAGTAAGATCTTCCAATGGGCTATCTAAACTAGACGAATGTCAAACGCTTCCTACCATCGTCCACAAAGACAACATCGTAAAAGTGGCAGGTCTACAGGATGACACAGCTGTGTAACAACCAATCTTCGTGGTTGTGTGTAGAAGGGATCACAAGCACAGAGAAAATAACAACAAAAAATTTGCTCCACAAAATTTAAAGTCAATTATTGTTTGAGTATTCGTCACAAACCTTGATATGATCTGGAAGCAGTCACTGGAAGAGACCTAAAAAATACACAAGGTTCAATGATAAGAAACCACAAATAAAATGTGGATTATCCGGTAGGCCTAGTCTAGTAGATCTGGCATCTTCTGATTCCAGTCTCACAAGCAAAAGGATTAGAAATCACAACGTCACGTAAGCTGCGAACACAATGAGGTCAAACACAAAGCAAAGTGCTTCTCCGTTGTGGAAGAAGCTGGGAATTGTCATCATGATGCCAGTGCAGTAAAATATGCTAAGTGGCTTGATAATATACAAATCATTTCAAAGTAGTTCTTGGCTCAATTTAACAGATGTAGTCTCTATACAAACAATCCAACATACTGAAAACATGACACAAAATTGCTAAATGATTGCTATCCACTGGAATCAGTGGTGAGCAGGCAAAATATACGACCGCATTTTCCACGTAGTAAGCTCTCTTGTGGGAATGACATGGGCTCGGTTTTAAGCCATTTTTTGCACACTTTGTTTGACATCAAATCTTGATAATTATGAAATAATTGATGAATTTCAGGCCATGACAAGTGTACCAAACCTTGCTCAAATTGAATTTACCAATGGGAAGGCAGTTGCCAGCATTGTCAAAACATATAATCATGAATGACATAAAAACAGGACAGATCGCGTAAGGTTACCATTCATACTAGAGTTGTAGCAAAAAGAAATTTGCGGGGAAGAATTAATGCGGGAAAGCTAAAGAGCTGGGAGGCTGGGTTCCCCGCAAAATACATTGCGGGGAAGCAGGGTTTGTGGGGGAAACAAGGAAAATCGCGGATGACGTAGAACATTCATATGTCGCGCGGAAAACGATATTTGGTACTGCAGAAATTTGCATTTGATAAAAAAATTCAGCACTGCAACATGTTTCCCATTACTAACGCGGGGACCCTGCTACAACTCTAATTCATACCTTGAAAAGTTATCAGTTCCAGCTTCAGGCTAAAATAAAACAGGAAAAGTATTTCTATAACATTCACACCTTACAACAAAAACTCAATACCTTTGATAGACACCACAGAATAGAACAATGCAGGTGGGTCAGACTACATTGTTCTCGGTCGCATTAATGACTATTGTCTTTATGGTAATTGGGCTGCAACTTCTATTAGGCACAATGCAAACGCAGTCATTCAATATTATTGTAAGCACCAAGTTAAAGCTCACACACCAAAAAAGTAATCAACTACAGTCAAACCTGTATTAACGGCCACCTCTATAGAGCAGCCACCTGTGTATAAAGGCCACTCTTTATAACCTCCAAACGACACTTTCTATAGAAATCAACCTGGATAGAAATTAAAGGACACCTGTCTATAAAGGTCATTTTTCTCAGGGTCCAAAGGTGACAGTTATAGACAGGTTTCACTGTATCCAGTTTTTAGTAGTTTCTGGCCTGCATCCCTTACGGCTTTTCACATATAATAGTCTTGTGAGTAGGATAAAAGTGTAAAGTGAAACTTGTCTACAATGGTCACCTTTGGAACCTGAAAAAAAGGATCTTTATAGACAGGTGACCTTTCTGCCCAGGTTGACTTCTACAGAAAGTGTCATTTTTGGTTATGAAGAGTGGCCTTTATACGCCGGTGGCTGCTCTATAGAGGTGGCCGTTAATAGGCCTACAGGTTTGACTACACAATGTAACTGAATCAGGGACCAAGCACGGCCAACGTCTAAGAAGAGAACTTTTGTATTCTAAAGAATCAAGTCATCAATTAAACAACAGAAACAATTAACATGCATAGGCGTTAAAACAATACCAACCGTATATTCCACACTCCCAGATTGTGCAATCGCAGCATCAATCTCAGCTTTGCTCAACCCTTTTTGCTGCAAAAATCCAATCCTTCTGGACATCGGTGTGGCTTGGACTTTAGGATTTTGGAGAAACTTGACAGCCGTTTCAATCTAAATCAACAAAAGCATAACAACCTTAAACGTAACTACAGCGAATAAAGTAACCAAAAACGTGTGAAAACCATTTGAAAACCATGTGAAATAGGAAGCCTCATCTGTAAAACCATGTGAAACAACAAACACAATGTGAAAAAACAGGTGAATTAGAAGAAAGATTAGTAAACCATGTGAAAAGGGCACACGGATTTTACACAGTCTTTCACATGGATTTCACATCGCATTAGTTCATAGTGATAAGACTATTGGATAATCAGCCGTTTTATTCTTGGACCCAAAAATATTGGATTGTTCCACTTTAACATGCAATTTTGACCTTATGGGCTCACATGCAACACAATGCTAAAATTGAAAGAACCATTCAGACAGTTTACGTAACCTACCTTCCGTTCATCGACTGCTGAGCTGGAGGCAAGAGAACCATCCTGTAAATAAATAAACGGTGTTCTCGCTTGGCAACTGACTGCAATACGTCACCAAGAGCACAGTCAGGTAGTTATGCACTGTAAATATACACTGCACCCGTTCTGTCATATGAAAATTAGTGCTCAAATTTATTGGCAAGATCCATGCATTCAACCACTCTCTGGCTGTGCCAAATTTTAGTCCATCTTCAACTATTTGAAGAAGGATTTGTATGAGTCTTATTCACACACTATTCACACATTTCAATGTAGAAAGTTGTGTTCTCTGCGCAAGGAACACAGAATGGAGCAGTGGCGTAGCCAGCTCCCAGATGTTGGTCCTGCTCAACAAACTTCCAGCCGGGGACCTAGGCTAGGCTAATATTTCATTTCATTTTGCCACTGTTGTGAGCGGGCTAGTTGCAAATGCATCTCAAATAAAAAGTTTGCTAACATGTCGAGAGAGAAAGTTGAGTAATTTTGCCGCTTCTTGTCAAGAAAACCCAGTTGCAAAGTTGTTGCTTGCAGTAGATTGTGCATCTTTGTGATCTGTAGTCAAAATAATGCAGTCGCAGGTCTTTGCAGCCAGTTTCCAGCAGTCCTGTTCGCTTGCTCCTGGTCCTCAGTATAGCAGGATTAGACATCCATTTTTGGACCACGAGGAATGACGAAATAATAGCGCAAGACCCAACATAACCAATAAAAGCAGAGCAGAAGTTACGTCACTTCTGCTGACTGAGACAAGCAGGATTGCAGCACTTTGGTGACTCCAGTGTACTCGTAGGGCCTCCGAAAAGGCAAAAATGACCTGATTTCAAGCAGTGAAAGGCAAGATATATGTAGGCCTACCTTGAGGATTTCGAAGACATCATTACCTCATTTACTGGAAATATAAATTTCGACTGAATTTCATTTGGTCCTGCTCACCAGGACAAGCAGGACCGCTATCTACACCACTGGAATGGATTCTGGAGCCTTGGAGGAGGGCAGGAGCCCGAGGTGCTAAACGCTGCGTTTGTCGTCTCTGTTAATTTCCTTCGCAGTGACGCAGTTTCGCACCAAACCATCTATTTACATTTTATGCAAAGAACTGTCTGCATTAATATTACAGTTTGATTGCACTTCGCACGAACGAGCCTGTGCCTTAACTGAGGTAACTATTCGATCGATAGGCCTACCGGACTGGAATTTATGCACTGCGCGGCGGAAATCTCCGCCGCGCAAATCTGGCCTGCTGGATCCGCAGCCGCGCAGATTCTGAGAATTGAGCTCAGCTGCAGACATTTTCATCAGAAAAACAGGCTCTGTCCGCGCAATCCTTACTGTAACTCTGTTTTACAGGCTGATAACCGCGGCCGGACCGCGCATTTTTGTCACATCAACGAGAGGCCAACCGCGCAAAATATTTCGGAAAATTTTTCTCCTCCGCGCAAAATACAAAGATTCCAGTCTGGTAGGCCTACTCAGTAACTCAGACAAGTGACAAGACGCAAGTGAAGTGTCTGGAACTTGAAGAAGAGATTCTCAAAATAAAATTACTCGAAAGATTAGAAAAGAAGTGTGTGTTGAAGGTGCAGAGTATAATATATAAACTACTTGCTATTATAAATGAATCTTTGGCAAAGTAATAATTATTTCTGTTACCTTCTCAGCGTCAGGATCCGCCATCTTTCGTGTCGCACGATCAAAATACGAATCTCGACTTCAGATAGTAAAACAAATAAGAGACACAGCAAACAGGGCGGAAAAATTCAAGTAGCGATTTTGTTGTTGTTTACATTGCATTTTGCAACAGTTCTTTCTGACAGTTTTGAGCCTTTTAGCTCTGATTTGAAGTTGATTAGTTTGGTGAAACGTGGAGCTGTTCTGTACATTTGTTTTTAAAAGGAGCGCGTGATATTATGTGCCTCCAACGTTGATGTAGAGAAGCTAATGGAAGATGAGATACGGCAACCTGATCTCTCAAACTTGGCACGAAACTCAGGAAGGCAGAGAATTCACAAGTGCTATTCTTCACCGCAATAGGCGCAAGATATTTGGTAAGAGCATCATTGCTGCGTAACGTCCTTCTTCGTCTGCTGTTGCTGATATAAACAATTGTTTGAAGATGTTCAAGCCAGCTAGGGGACAGATTCCACTGTAGTTTTAATTGCATTGTTGCATGCATGCAGGCCCAGGCCTATATTTGTAGACTGAGCGCAGTTGAGCCGCGACAGCCGTCTGTCCGCCAAGGTACATACCACAGATGGCATTTGTGTATTGAACCCCTATGTATCCTCACACATTGACATCACATGATGAGCTGCATGCAGTGGAATCCGGCATATTCGGCCATTCTCCCAAAAATCTTCAGCTTCATCATAAGCGTCAGTCAAATGACTGAAATGAGATAAACCAATCAGAGAGAAGCAAACCTTCTCTTTTCTCAACGTTCGACTGACTCTTAAGAAATCCTCTAAGGCCCAGGTCAAACAGGCGGATTTCAGGCGAATCGAATACAACTCTCAATTAAATTCGCTTGAGTTCACTGGTAATTCGTCGTTTGGCGCGAATTATATTCTACAAACCCATTTTATCCGGTTTCGTTTTCAAAATTCGCCTAGCCTAGGCGGAATACCCGTCTGAAGTGCGCCTTTGGGTCAAAGGGCGAATTTACAACTTTTACAAACGAATTGAATGTGGCAAGGCTATCCCCCCTCTGTGTTTATTTTTAGCAATCTGGCAATAGAACAATAGGAAACCGGGGGTAATTGCTTCTTGCATTATTGTAACCAGGATAAAGACGTTGAGACCAGCGGACTCATGCCATGAGATGAAGCTGGTGTTTGCTGCTGATCGAAGATTCTCAAACACATCATTTTCTGGAAACTCAACACAGGCTATAACAAAATTGTTTTCAAGAAATCATTTTTGACGTCAACATCTTCTCCTTTTCCTCTCATTAGTCACAAGTTCACTGTTCATATTTGCATGCAGCAACCGGTCTGCAAAGCCGGACACGCTGGAAAGCGAGAAGCAAGGAGAATTCCAGCTGTGATTGATGTAAAAACATCCACAACTAATTTATATCTGCCTGTCTGATGCAAAAGAGAATCGAGTTCATTCTTGGAGTGGATTTAATTGAAATATATTTGATTCACCTGAAATCCGCCCGTTTGGCCTAGGCCTAAATTTTATCAGCCGCAAAATAATGACTGACAGCTACATGTATCGGTGTGGTCTAGTGGTGTGGTTAGCGTGTGTGGCTGCCAGTCATACGTACCTAGTTCCGGGTTCAACTCCCGGCTCAGCCGACACATATATTGGTTATGTCTCTGTGGTTCAAATTGTCGAGGGTCCCAAGGGAGACAAGCCATTAGCTTATTGGGTTATCCTCGTTAATAAAGTGACATTTTACATTTTGTCTGGACTTCTAATCATGCCTCTCAGCCAATCGGATTGTGCGAAATTAATTGAGAGTGTTGTAATAATTTTTACACAATCACCTTCTGTTTTTCCAGGTATTTTGGACTCTCCCAACTTCCCACCTCATTTAAAACCAGATGAAGCATGTTATAAAATTCTTGTCTGTGGCAAATCTGGCGTTGGGAAATCCAGTCTCATTGCAAAACTTGCTGGAAAAGGTAAACCCGTAAATGCGAGGGACACAATGATTGCACTAGGAATCCAAAAACGTGTGAAAACATTGTGAAGTAGGAACGGAAGCACCATGTGAAAAGTGTGTCAATGCGAGAAAGGAAAGAAAACCCATCTGACAAGTGCCAGTTTCACATGATTTTTAAATGGCACACTTTAGGCCATGGGCCAGGAACGGTTTTGTTGAGTTTTGCTATACACCTCTGGGAATGGAATTTTTCAGTTCAAAAAGCTGTGTTTAGGTACAAGCACTCTCTAAACAATTCCCCTCAAAACTGTTTACCAGTTATTGAGAGAAAGGCCCATCAGTAGGAATCACAATTAGTTTTGGAAGAATAAAGGCATACAACAACGCTGGCCTAACTGTAAATGTATTGTACAATGATATGTCTAGCGTTGTAGATGCGTTTATGGGATTTACAAGTTGTTTTTGTGATGATTACAATAGAAGTTAGAACCATTCAAACGAACAAAAGACGAGTTATGGAAATCAGTGACGATACATGCAGGGACTCTTGTTGGAGTGGCTTTATGCCACATGGCAGACTTGACCTCACAAATTGCGAGAAATCAACGATGCCGCTACAAACACTACATATACTCAAAGACACCTGAACAGACCAGATTTCTCTAGAATTTCAAATGCTAAGTGGTTTAAATAAGACTAAAACATGATGATGTTGTCCTTTTTTCATGCCTTTTTCTCGATAAATGGCAAACAGTTTTGAGGGGAACTTTTTAGGAGTGCGCTTGTACCTAAACAAAGCCGTTCGGATCGAAAAATTCCATTCCACAGAGGTGTATAGCGACTTTGCTTTTTTGACCATGTTTAGATGTGTGGCATACGGCCTACATTTCCAATCTGTGGGTTTTGCCTGGTTAATTAGTTTGTTTGTTTGATTAATAATAATATTAATATGATTAGTCTATTATTTAAATGTATAGATAATTATAGATATAGTCCAACCTGACGTAGTTACCATTGTAAGCAACCATTATCATCATCATTTATTCGGATTCAATTCAGAAGTACATCTGTTTTTGTGGAACACAGTTTGCAAACCAAATACAATGCAAAGAATAATCTGACTAAAGAAGTACAATGCATTTTTTCCTTTTTGTATTTTTAATTTTAATTTGTTTCATCAGAGGTATTTTTCTACTCATTCCATTAAACCCGGGTCCACTTGCTATTTTCTTCATAGCCTATATGTAGGTCAGGAGTCCATGGGGGGATTTTTCATTCACTCTTTTTTTTCTTCATCACAACACGTTCCAATCTGTACACTGCATTGCGAGCAAACATTTCATTTTATTTCAGAAGTACCTTTAAACCACTTTGAAACTCCTGGAATTGAGGCATCAACAATCTTCTGGCCAGCCAAGGTAGGTTCCTTATTTCTGTGAACTACTAGCAATAGTTCTATGTGATCAAAAGCATGTGTGCACTGTGAACTGGAACTGTGTGAAAGCCGTGTGAAGATTATGGGAAAATTGTATGAAAGCCATGAGAAACGTACATTTTTACGTCTTTTTTCCAAGTTTGGACATGGTACTTGTTATTTTGCTAACAGTGGATTGACTAGATTGATGTTGTAATTCGTTACAAGTAATGCTAATGACATCAAGAAACAAATGCTAAGTTGATCATGTGCTTACATATTGTAAATTTGCTGCCTGTAATAGCCATATTCGCCGTGTATTAATTTGTTTATATGTCAGAAATAAAACTCTATCTAATGCTATATGCATAAAGAATTAGTTTGCTAAATTTGTTAGAAATTTGAAAACACCATAACAAGAAACACAGCTGACACGCATTTACAAGCAGCCAACGACTATTTAAATTACAGTCAAACCTGTATTAATGGCCACCTGTATAGAGCAGCCACCTGTGTATAAAGGCCACTCTTGATAGCCCCAACATGAAACTTTCTATAAAATTCAACCTGGAGAGAAAGGCCACCTAAAGTGTCAATCTTTAACAATGAACCGCGGCAGTGTGAAATCCATGTGAAAAACTGTCAAGAAAAGTGTGAAAGTGCCCTTTTCACATGGTTTTTCGTTCTTTTTCTAATTCAGATGATTTTCACATGGTTTTTCACACAATGTTTGTTATTTGACTTATTTCACGTTGTTTTACAGAGAGGGATTCCCATTTATCACATTTTTGGATTTAATGTGTAATCTGTCATGGAAAGTCAACACTTATAAATTATGGAGCCATTGCTTCTGTCTAAACAATAGTGTAATATGCTGGTAGGGTCAAACCTGTGTTAGCGGCCACCTCTATAGAGCAGCCACCTGTGTATAAAGGCCTTTTTTCATAACCCCAAAATGACACTTCCTGTAAAAATAAACCTGGACGGAAAAGCCACCTATCTATGAAGGTCATTTTCCTTAAGTCCAAAAGGTGACCGTTATAGACAGGTTTCGCTGTAATTTTGCTGAGATTATAATGATTATTAATTAGTAAGTTTATTTAGCCATTACTTGTATTCTGTTTTATATTTGTTTAGCTGCTACACACCAATCAAGTTTTACTCTTCAAATATGTCATGTGGGATGCAGGTGAACAGGCCTGGAAAAAATTTGATCACATACCATTGGTAAGACTCTGCCAATAGGATCAACGCTTATAACGAATGTGTTACAAATATTCAACTTGGTTAATTATTTACCTTATTGAGTAGTTTACAATGTGGTCTGATTCCACCACAAGAGATGGTTGATGAGATAGCGAGAAAGGTTTTAAATATAACGAGCCATAGGAGAGTTGTTTTAGCCTTTAAGTGACAATTGTCTCATGTAGGGCCGTTTTAACCAGTAGGCTCTCAAAGCACGTGCCTTAGGCCCTCAGTCTGGGTAGGCCCTTCTCAATGTTAGTTCAAAGGTTCAAATTTACAGCATATTGCGATCTAATGCAATGAGCAATCAACTGAAGAGTGCTACCGAGTTAATTTTTCCTAATTTGCTGTTTGTGGGCAAAAGCAACATCTTCAATATGCCAATGGGTGAACATTTTAACACTAGTAAGTTTTTGGCTATTTAATCGTTAAATATTAGACCCTCCTTGGGTAAAGTGTTTTAGGTCCTCTCAATGCTTAAAACGGCACTTTTCACATTACCCATCTCTCATTGTGATAACAGGCCATGTACCAAAACATTGTGGTATAACTGTTTGATATCTAACACCAACTGAGTTGAAGACCATGATGCCACGACATATTTGACACATTTTTCCTTTCACGACAATTACGGCGCTTATAAATTCAAGCAAGGCAACAAATCACGGAAAGTGTGACAATAAGCGAGTGTGAACATAAAAATCCTTTGAAAATCCGTGATAATAACCGAGATGTGACAATATCCGAGGTGATATTAACCGAGTAGAATAAGAGAAAAGCTTAGGGAATGGCAAGTGGAATTTCACTTTCCGTGACAATAACCGAGACGTGATAATATTCGAGGTGATATTAACCGAGTTATACTGTACACAGGTTTCTGCTCTATAGAGGTGGTCACTAATACAGGTTTGACTGTAGTTGAATTTACTGTATATCCTGTTTGTATGTACCACTCAGTGGTGTGACACGTGCTGTAATTCAAATCGAATCAGCTAAACTTGGATCATTATATATGTTTACGCTTGCTTCTCAATTCTTATTTTCTCGTTTATCCAACAGGCAATGAAGAAAGATGCCGACTGTGCAATGTTTGTGTTTTCATTAACAAACAGGTATTTTAATTGATTTGTTTTTTTCCGATGTAGACAAGCTATTTGCAAACTACTTTAGTGACCACCTGTTTTACATGACCATGTTTACGTTACCCTATAAACGTTCCAATAGTGGAACTGATTTGTTTTGAGTGACAACCTGTGTTATGAGACCACCTTCAAGTCATTTCCTTGTTAAATCAAATACAATGAAACCTATCTATAACAGTCACCTCTGGGACCTGAGAAAAACGACCTAAATTTATAGACAGCTGGCCTTTCTGTCCAGGTTGATTTCTATAGAAAGTGTTATTTTAGGGTTACGAAGAGTGGCCCTTATACACAGGTGGCTGCTCTATAGAGGTGGTCGCTTATACAGGTTTGGCTGTACGATATGGCACTACGAAGTGAACTGCATGAACTGCAGTTAGATGACGGTGTCCAAACAATAACAATCTCTGTTACTCTGTTTGGGTGGCAATACAAGTGGAGCAGACTGTAGAAAGAGACACTGTGAATCTGCATACGGATTTAGCAATAACAGCTGAATGTGTTGTTTCAGCTACTTTGTTTTGTAGATTTTGGAATTCCAAACAAGAATCAAGCAACACATAATTAGTTACATGTTAATTAATTGATTGATTAACCCTTGTCCTGCTTACAAAACTAGTTAAATGAAGACTTGAAATCGCTTTATAGATTGCTCATTGGCTGATTGCTAGGGACTAGCTTTCTGATTGGTTATATGTTGCTACTTTTGACTTGCTTCAAAAACGTATATATACGTCAATAGCAGGACAAGAGTTAATACCAAGTTATATCCATACTCTGTTTACATATGTAGCTTATATGTTCGCACTCAGTCAGGTACAATATCTGACTTCAACATCCATCTGTACCGAAAGGTTATCGGATGTGACTCTTGCTTCCGCCGTGATGCAGTAGTTTTCAATGTAATACAAAGAACACACCGTGAACACAGCTCTTATGTTACTAGCACACTATCGTTGGTGTGTTTAAATATGCAATGAAGTATGCCATAGGAAGTATGCATTTATGGATTGCCAAGGAAAGCTGGTTCTTGTTAGTCCAGGTCATAATACGGTTTAGTTCATTTTGTAATGTTTGGTGATCATTTGGAGTGTTTGAGGAAAAGAATATCTTGCAGTCGTCAGCATATAGTCGAATCGAGCACTGTTGAACAATGTCAACAGTATCATTAATGTAAAGAGCAAATAGAACTGGACCCAACATCGAACCCTAGGGAAATCCAGATAGAACTGGTTGCCAGTCAGATGCATGGGTGTTAACAATTGTGTGCAAGCGACGATCAGTAAGAAATGAAATTAGCCAATTCAGCAAACGTCCACGGATCCCTGCAGCACTGAGTTTCTCAATCAGCTTACTGTGACACACAGTGTCGAAGGCCTTTGCACAGTCAAGTTACAATATGTCAACAGAATCTCCTCGGTCAAGATGTTTAGACCAAATATGAGTGCTTTCAACAAGTTGAGAGACGGTAGACCGAAGAGACATAAATCCATGTTGGAAAGGGCTAATGATGTCATGATCTCGTAGGTATTTAACCAGAGGTTCCTTGATAACCCTTTCGAAAAGACGGCAGATTGAAGAAGTTAAACTGATAGGGCGGTAATTTACACAAACTGAGGATGGAATATTGGATTTAGGGATTTCAGTAATGTTCGCAGATCGCCAGTCAAGAGGGACTTCGGCAGTTTCGAAAGAACGTTTGAATAATACGAACAATGGGTAACTCAAATGTGACAAACAGCGCTTCAAAAATGACATCGGTATCGAGTCCGGGCCTGCGGATATCTTCGGTGGAATCTATAGGATTAAATATGCCATAGGAATTGTTTAATTTATTATCTATTAGCTTGTATTGTATTTAACATGTCTCTCGGCTGCCGGAGCCATTCTGTATAACCTACCTTTGGTAGCTGCTCTCTGCAGTTGAATGCGAGTCTAAGTCTGCTTTAATATCATCATCGTTACTCGCCATTTTATAAAACGTACTCCTCGGGGTAACTGTGATATGCTATCTGTGTACGACAGTGAAATGCGAGTTTAAATAAATATATTGATTGATTGATTGATTGATTGATTGATGATGATAATGTATTTCCACCTCAATTGCGAGGTAAACTGTTGATACATAGAGTACAGTGAACTAAATTAACACTGACGTCATTGATTGATTGATTGATTGATTGATTGATTGATTGGTTGATTGATTGATCGTCTCTTTGCAAATTTGCCAATTGCAGAAAAACGCACGAAAAAGAAGGATAGATGAATTCATTTAATCTTTGATGTTTAAATTATTTTCTCTGATGTTTTCTTTGTGAACAATAGCCTCAAGCAAATGAGAAATTCACAGCCTATGTTATTTACATCATGTACATTAGACTTGCTGCAACACTGTAACATCCTATTGGTCTACTTCTGTTTGACATTAACTTTTGATTTTAATTGTTTGTTCTATTTAGAGCCACTTGGGATGATTTGCCATCTTTGGTGAGTTTTTCTGTGTGCTGTTTCAGTGATTGAGCATAAATGATGTGGTTTATACAGACATATTAGCAATATGGTAGGAAGGGTTGCCAGACGTCCCTTATTTCCCACAATCCTTCCGTAATTATATGTATGTAGGTATCATCGGATTTGAAGGCGTGGGTGAAGCCCTCAAGCCAAACCATAATTAACAACTTGGATTGTTAGGTAGTGAGCTGGGTGCTCCGGCGCAATTGCCGTTGTTGCACTATCGGCGAGCATTCCTGTGCCCGTTCAACCAACAAATTCCACGGTTGCTCCTGCCATCTTTCTAATGCGATCTACCCATCTCGTTCTGGGACACTTTTAAAAGTAACTAGTTACAGTTAAAGTTACTTTATTTCGAAAATGAAAAGTTACCCTTTAAAGTTGCTATTTTCTAAAAGTAACTTTCAAAAGTTACTAGTTACCTGTCAGGAAAAGTTACTAGTTACAGTTACTTTTAAAGTTACTTTCATCGATGTTAACATAAGAACAGAAGGTATAATTTACATGTGTATTTTAAACAAATTCCAATTTACCATCTTCGGTGGATTTTTTCATGTATACATGAATGTTTTCAAGCTTATTGTATCTTAGCAGTACCCACGATTAACTATAGTCTAGAAGTGAAAAGTAACTAATCGTAAACAAATGTAACTTTGAAAAGTTACAAGTTACTTTGAAAAACTGTATCTAGTTACAACAAAGGTTACTTTCAGTGAAAAGTAATTAGTTACTTCAAAAAGTTACCCAAAAAGTAACTTTCTGGGTAACTAGTTACTAAAGTAACTAGTTACTTTACAGCCCTGGTTTTAAGGTATATATGCAGAGATATATTTCTGAAAAATCGCATGACATGCGAATTACAATCAGAAGATGGGAATAATCAAATACAATCAAACAATTAATAGGAAGATAGATTTTTTCATTAGATGAAAGTTTTTTTAAAGCTATAAATGTTGATGCTGATCGGATATGTTATGCAATGTAAGATTTGTTGATTGTGCTAGCCATTTCTATTTTCTACCTAATTTTGCAATTGTCACCCATTTTTTCTTTGTGGTCTTGTAACCCTGTAAAGAGAGAATAATCAGTTTGTAAATACAGTCAAACCTGTATAAGCGACCACCTCTATAGAGCAGCCACCTGTGTATAAAGGCCACTCTTCATAACCCCAAAATGACATTTTCTATAGAAAGTAACCTGGACAGAAAGGCCACCTGTCTATGAAAGTCGTTTTCCTCATGTCCCAAAGGTGACCGTTATAGACAGGTTTCACTGTAGGACTTGTCAAGTAGTGTAAGTTACCATATTTTATATATTCAAAACTTGACTGTGCCGTTTCTTGTAGTTATTTGTAAATAGGTTCTAATTGACATTGTTTTTAATGTTGACAATGTTGTTCATTATCTGACATGATTATGAAATTATTATGTTTTGTTTGAATGAAATATTTACAGTTGAATTTGTTATTCAATTTCTTTGTTGTGTGATGTTCACATAAAAATATTGTATCGTTTAAGAAACCAGCTGTGCTTCCATTTCACCTTGCCTAGAAAATTGTGTTAATTTCCTCCTCATTGTTTATGTAGTGGCTGACGATTGGCCATAGTGCAGGTTATATATCGTCATTGTGTAGGTATTTGATGGTAAGAATATGTATCCTTGTTGTCATGTAATCATTCTCTTTCCCGTCTGTACTTCGTCATGTCAACAACTCCGTCTGCCTTGTATTAGCTGTCAAAAATGCCGACGTCCCTTCAAAACCACTGGCCTGAAAACCCACTTGATCTTAAGATGCAGTTAGACTGTTGTTGGACAAATGGATTATGCATCCAGAATGTTTTTCACTGTAATTGGCGGTATCCTGCCTCGATCTAACTTAATCTGCCTATAACAGGGTTGCTATTTCTCACCAAACTGACACACACACAAGAAATATTGTTCTTATTTTAAGAGCTAAACGTCTGTTTTCAAGAAACATATTCCCTAGTCTTCAGAATACTTGTCAATGCTGAAAGCCCCAATTATTAACTAAGGCAAATCCAGATATTTCTATTGTTTTTCTTAATTCCAAAGTCTTATTTTAAAAAGTCGATACATGAAACAAGAAACAATTTCTTGTTTTTACTATAGTCATTGTTTCTAGTGAAATTCAATGCTAATGTGTGGACAATAGCGGTAATGTTTGTAACTTTTTGAGAGCGCTTCCTTGGTAGGAGAAGCTTTGCTGACAAATGTTCTTGCTAAGCAAGACGTCCCTGAATAAATACCCACGAATGCTACAATGTTGTTTTCGTCTTGCATAGATCGCCAGAATGGAAATTGACGATGGAACTTCAAAACTTGTCATTGGGACAAGGTATGTTTGTTTGTTT
>OFHS01001169.1:0-23957 GCA_900245855.1 Calvadosia cruxmelitensis
GAAACGAAACCGGTATGCTTTTCACTCCGATTGCGCAATGCAATCCGGTACGGTTTCTATCCGGTATAGTGTAAACCAGGCCTTAGTCGTGTCTTTGGACTTGTCTCTGAACAAAGTTAATAAAACTAACCACTTCATATAAACCAAACTATAGTGCGATCTCGCATTGGTATTTATGACTTTTTCTCATATCTGCTAGAAAAGCTCACTATATTTTAAATTTCGCTGTAGTGGTCCATGTTACGGAATGGTCTTCCCTTAGTGCCTCGTACACAGGGAGCCCTGCATGTATTAGATTACTACAGGGAGCGACGTACCTCTGCTATGCTCAGATATTGCTTTTTGGAGACTTTCTGCAAAGCTTCCAGCCAATGGAATTTCTTATTCAGCATCTTCATCAATGTCTCAAGTTTCAGTCCAGTTTCACCTGCAATTTAATCGATGTTCACTCGTAATGCAAAATAGCTACAGTCGGAATTGAATATCACTAAAAGGATAAAATGCATCAAGAAAACTAAAATCTTGCCGAAGAGAGATTAGCCTCTTCAAGTGAAAATCCTTTTGCGTTAGTGTGAATTACGGACACAAGGAAGAAATTGCATGTTATCCGTAAGAGGATTGACCAATTCGATCGATACTACATGATTGTACGAAGATGCAGCCGTTATATTCAGTTGAAAGCTGTATCTAAATAGTAACTGTTATGGAGTGGCAAAGACAGAGACACTTTATAAGACTGCCAATTTGTTAATAAAAGATCTTAATACTGACTGATAGCATCGGCGTGGCGAAGAAAAGTAGCTTCGTAGCCTTGCAATTTACTCAAGCACGTATCTAGAGACTAATTTACAGTAGAGGAAAGTGGCTGATAACAATACTATGGTGTAAAAGATAACGAAAATAGCAATATAAATTCGACAATCCAAAAATATCATCATCAATGTCAAATCTGATAAAAAGGAACAAACCATCTACAGTGACTCGTCTGATAGCCATGGGATTGAGGCCAGCCAATCGTTGCTCTGCAAAATATCGATCTTTTTGCCAGCGATTGTTTTCTCGGATTGACGTGAAGCCAGGTTGCTGTGAAGGCAGCTTAAAATACGGCAAGGGAACTTTCTGCAAAAGGAAAATAAAAGTACCACTTTTAATTGAAATAAAAAGAGAAATAAAAGAGTTACCAGCAAATCTACAGTTTGGTAAATAAAGAGAGTCTGTTTAACAAATGGAGACTGTCTGTTTGTAGAACGATAAATCAATTTGGAAGATCTTTGATTAATTTCGTGGAAGCGAAGTATACGTTGCAGCGGTATTCTTGATAGCTTCCTATTTGTATTGATCTTATTCTATTTTACGGGCGATTGCAAAAGCAAGTTCAAAATAGAAATATGGTAATGATATCACAAAATCCTTGTGTTGTGTATTCGTCTGCACATGCGCGTCAGATGACAACTTTCCATATTGAGACCTATAAAAGGAGTCTGCTCTGCGCAATGCCGCAGATTGTTATTTGCTGGGCATAGAGACTGTTGTGTCGTCTAATTGTCCATAATCTCTCTGCATATTGCTGTGGTAAATGACATAAAATGATATTTCCGTTCAGTATATACCTACGAGTAGTGATTTACTCACTTATTACACATTGGAGAGCTACGCACAAAGGGAAGAAGCGCCAAGCACGATGAAGTAACAATATTATTAAAGGCTATTTTTTGGATAAAAAAATGGTTTCCATGACAACGAGTTCTAAAAATAGAAATGTTATTCCAGAATCGAGCTCGCCAGTTGAAACTACCCTAGGGCGTAATAAAAGCATATAGGAAAGTCAAGAAATATAGAAAAAAATATTCTCCCGTACCTCCCCTTAACAAGAGAAAATATTAAATATTTGTCGTGGCACGCCCAGAGACAAGAACCACGACTAGTTTCGTAACTAACAACATCTCATGACAAGGACACGAACAGAACTAAATTACGTTACAGAATACAGTGACTTTAGGTTATGACATAACAGCATGACATCATTAACACTAAGGGATTACAACATAAGAAGACAACCGGAAACATGACAATCAATACGTGGGACGACAACAGGAACTACACAACCACCACAATATTATAATTAATAATTAATAATTTATTTAGGATGATCATGATGATGAAGAAAAAAATAATCTTCAATTTTTTATCATTCAAAACAAGACTTTGGAAGATAAGACTACAACTATAGTATGCCATTATCATTTCTTTCTACACAAAAAAACTAACCTTGAGAGCATCGAAAAAGAACTGGTTGACATCCACGAAGTCCTCGTAAGAATTGAACAATTTCATGCCAAATTTCTGCAACGCTTTCGTGAATGTAGCATTGTTCCCTTTAAGCATCACTTCGAAATACACGATGAACCAATGAGCCGTGAAGCTATCTAACATGGTTTTGCTTATCATCGCTTTAACCGGTTGATCAAGAAATGGAAATATCGGAGTAGTTTCCTGCCTCTCGTCTGAGAATTTAACCGCAGAAGGGTTAGATAGTTTGTAGAACAATTTAGACTGTTCTGTCATTGTGTAGCGACGATGCTGACAGACTTTTGACGTGTCTTGAGGCAATGTCACTCCGCAGTCAATCACTAAGCAGAAAAATAAAGAAAAGGCCATCAAAGAAACTTGCAATTCAACTTGCTTCGATGATTAAGTGTCCTGAGCGACCGCCTGTCTTATGCGACTACCTGTACTCAGGGACCACATCCAAGTAATTATTGAAAACTCAGACACATAATTATTTTCACGATGTTATCTCCAACCAATGTTCTTCTGCACAATAAACGCTCAAGCGAGAACAACACTTAAAACATTTCTCAGATCAGCGTTTTTTTGGAAATCTGTAGACAAGCCATCATTGTTGCCTGTTACACCTCTTGGGTACTTAAAACCATAGATATAGGACTCTTATAGCTATGGGTAAAGCCTTGTGTCGCAGCTCCTTTGCAAACATGGGAAAGAGGCTGCACCTAACAGAGACTGATTTGCTAAATGATATATCATAGAAAAGATTTCAGACAACGTACGAACTATAGGAACTAAAGGCTACTGGAAGTACCAGAGATTAAAATAGTAATTACAGTTAATAAACTCACTCTCTGTACATCCCTTCTTTGCAATGTAATTTCTCCATCCGGGACAACAGTCGTACTTTTGAGTCTTTGTCACTTTCCGGAAGGGATACCAAAACACCGTCACAGTTGTCCTGGGAAAGAGTCAATCACATAATGTATCGACCAGAGATCGACTATCGAGCCTCTGTTTGGCTCTTTACAGTCATTTACTTTCCATGAAAAAGAGATCACAATAGAGGCAAAAATCTCTGCAACCATTTCTTCTCCACGAAAAAGAGATCACAATAAACTCACAGACTCAACTATTTATGAGTAAACCTACATGGCATAAATTACGATTTTGAAGGAGGATTTTCTTAAAACTAGTATAAGATTACTTGTTCACACTGTTAGACACAAATTACTAAGCCTCCATAGATTAATGTCGTGGTATCACCATGGTATCACTTACTTCGATTGAGGGCACATGAGGTCTGGCCTCGATTTCAAGCCACAATTCATTGGAGTATAACTAGTTGTTGTCGTGACGTTCTTCTTCAAGACCATTCTAGAATGTTCCGTCGTATATAAACAAACATGCTGGCCCATTTCTGGAGCAAATTTTTGACACCTGAAAAACAGAATGAATGCATGAAAATCAAGTATGTACACATAAAACTGATAATAGCAGACGATTGCCAAGCAACAATTAATTCATAATAAATTTAGTGAAATATTCTAAACTATCATAGGCTATGCGTTAGTGGTATTTATATCCTGTATTTGCCTTTCGTATTGAATTTACGGAAAATATATCAAATCAATCAAAGCAATCAAACAACCGAAATGGACTGCTGCTATCTCAATTTTGTAGAAATCAGTCTCGACGAAATGTATGCCTTTTAAAATTATGCAAATAATTACCTGTCCTGAGCGACTGCCTGTCTTAAGCGACCACCTGTACTCAGGGACCACATTCAAGTAATTCAATATTCAATTCAATGATTGAAAACTCAGACACATATTTTCACGATATATCTTCGACCAATGTTCTTCTGCGCTCTAAACGAAATGCCTTATTCAATTATTATTTATTCCTCTTGTATTGCTCTTGTATATTATACCTTATTATCATTGTCCGCTTGTATCTAGCCAGAGCGAGATAGCCAGAGGTTAATTACAGTACACATCTGATCACGAGGCCACGCCTTGTTATTCCTTAGTATTAAGCTAACTAGATCCCGACCACACATCTTATTAAAATTCTAAAGCTGAAAGGAATACAGGGGAGGTCGCTTATGTAACCCTCAACATCTGCCATGGACAAGCCCCCCGGCTCACTAATACAGTGTTCATCATAGCTAGAAGACATTGGAGGACATTATTAATTTGTAAATAAGACTTTCAAAGTAGTAATTCTAGGAAATTTTTGGATTCACGTTCAAATAAAGACAAGTTTTATCATATAAAGTATCAATTTTTATCAAGCTTTGGTTAGTTAAACAGCCGCTTTATAAAAACATATCTTTCTGCTCCAGCATTCTTTCTACAATTTTTTTTCTTTGCTAAAGACGCCTCGTCAAGACCATCCGCCAAATAACATCAAACTTGTTGACCTGACGCAATTTTATTATGCAGCGAACACTATAGCGATGGTCTTAAGTAAAATACGGCGATAAGAGCTATTTCTTTACGATTGGTGCTAACTCATTCTGAAATTACGTGTTAAAGCGAATTCCATCGGCAGCATGCGATTAAAAAAGACTACGGCAGAAATAATTGCTTCTAAGAAAAAGATAATACAATTTCTTACTCTCAATTTTACTTACTCAAGGAACCAGTAGATATATAGGGAGTCATAAGCTCTGATGCAACTTTCGAGTATCGTAAAGTAATCGGGGAGAGATTGAACAGTTCATGCAAGAGAGAGGGTCACCATAGTATATAGATACACAAAATATGAAAAATACGTGAAAAGGGCGTTAATTTTCACGCGTTTTTCACGCTATTGAAAACACGTGAAAACGGTATTTTTCAGTCTTCCTCACGCATTTTCGAAATAAGATTCGAATTAATTCGAAATCATTTTACATTTCTTTCACGTACTTCGCTTTTTTCACGCCTTTTCCAAGCCTATTCCATAACTTTATTAGGTCTCTTCAGGTTAGCATATTACAGAAAAATACTCGTTCCAGACTAAACTTTTTATAATATTCTCTCTTTATTGCCAAACATCGTGATTTTATTGCTAATTACCGTAAGAACTGTCATACGGTATAGTTGACCTTAACGATGGCCGCGTGTCAATAGATAACTTCATAGATGTCGTGCATGGCATATAGCTGTATTCACATTTTTACCTTGCAAGTGTTAGAAACACCAACGCCACAACGGACAGCGACAATAGAGTGCTCTTTGACATGATCGCAAATTTGAACTTTTCCGAATCCGTGACCAAAGAATTGCACAGAAAAAAACGAAAGGAAAAGCAGCAAAGACAAAGTTCTCAACCTGCGAAGTAACAGATTATTGAATATTATACACAGATGGAACATTATGGCTCGCAAACTCCATATTGATATTTTTTACCTTGTTGGCTGTCTTTAGAGTTTTCGGCTTTCCTCGAGTTGTCTTGCTATTCTGCTAGTGACATAATCTTTTACCAAGAAGGTCAAGTGGCGCACGATCTGTTGCTCCCTCTCAATCAATAATTCAGCGTGATCAAAAAGTCGTCCATACAATTTGCCTGTCAATCATAGACGGGAAAATGTGTTTTGAAATGTTGTTGACTAACGTAGATATCAGTGCTGTCAAATGCTGCTTGAACAATTTAAAATTGTTTACAGCTGTTGCTATCAGATCACCGAATGCACTCAGACGTTTCGCGTTGGTTGCAACGCCTTCAAGCAAACAATCGAATGGTAAGTGGAACCAGTGACCGGGGAATAAACAAGCAAAGATGAACAGACGAAGAGAAAAATCGACCACGCCTTACAAATCAACAGATTCGATTCGACAGCAAGGAAACGGTGCACGATATAACTGGTTTGCATATCGAACATCTTGTACGCTCATTCTCTACAAAATATTTCCAGATTTTATGAAATGTGTTCTAAACATCTACTCTGACAATCCACGCTATATAGCCGCAACAATATTTGAGCAAAATCTAAAGATTGCAATTATTTTTCGAAAGACACAAAACGTAATTATGGGAAGAATAATTTGTCTTCCAGCGGCGTAGTTTCATCAATCGTCGAAAGGAGATCTACTGTTTAGATTAGTTTGTTTTCATTCTTCTAGGAGTATGCATTTGAACATCGGAAAGTAGAACTAGTAGCTGCTGGTCAAACGAGATTATAAATTTGAGATTATTCACTCACAATGAAAGCGATTGCATGATCATCTCACAGTATATCTATACATAAATCTATATAGTTGCTATAACTACTGTATAATGGGGAAATTACGAGTACATTAGATTTAGGGTGGATGGCATCTGTTTCACAAGTTTCTGCAAATGATTTCACAATTTGATATTTAAACTTAAATACCACGCACGATATGGCGAAACAGCTGTGTAAATTTGCTCTCTAATGATCTAACGCGGTCATCTCATTTGAAGGAATGTAACAAGTAAGAAACAGGGGAGAATCCCATCCCCGGACCCCTAAATGAGATCCCAGCTGGGGCTAGGTATTGGGTTGAGGTGGTTCAATCAAGTGCAATCAGACCACAATGGGCAATCAACCAAGAACACGTAATTACAATCAACCTAATGAACAACAATAAATACGATGATTAATGACAGTGGAAGCCAAGGAGAATCAAGATGGCGCCTTTGTCTGAAGTATGATAATTATATACAAATAGATAAACATAATGATTTTACGGAAATTACTCACTTAGATTTACCGAGATTCTCTTGCGAACCGAATGTGAAAGTTCTCTTTATACAGGAGCGAGGAAATTATCTTCTACGCGATCAATGGCGGTTCCTATCAGTCTAACTTACTAGTAAACATGGAAATTTACTCCAAGCATGAATCGCGCTCAATCGATCCTACAATAACAACAACAGATAATTATCTTAAATGTGTCTCATGATAATCAGATGAAGTTTAAGTAATATTTCTTACTTCTTTCCTTCTTCAATCTTCTCCACTTGTCAGTCTACACTTCATGATCTCTTCAGAATTGTAAACACAACATCAAGAAAATAATCCGCTAGTTCAAGAGGTTTTCGATTTGACAAAAGCGAACATGCTTTGGGTTGCTTGTCTTTTGTCTAATTAACAAAACGAACAGAAATCCTACTGGTGTCACGTGCTTCAGGGCTCAATTAAGGGCGGGTAAAATGAAAGGGGTGCTCTTTCAATTACAGAGCAGTATCACAAAAGAGTAATGAATTGGTGCTTGAAATCCTCAATCTAATATTCCTCTTAGATCAAATTTTATAAGCACGAATGTTATATCGCATACTGCGATACATCTGCCACGCCTAATTTGGGCACGTTTTCAACCTCTGGGACGATTTTAAGGTAAGAGTAAACAATACCTGTTTGTAGGTACCTTTGGCGAGACACTCACACTGCTTTGTGCTTTAGGAACTTCAAAAATTAAGAGGACAAGTTTGAAAATATGGCATTGATAGATAGTATAGACGAAAATGTGGATCTATTTATCCAGGAATAAATTAGGGGAAATTGTTTCAACATTTGGAGAGCATGACTGTTGTCTTTGAACGTGTTTATTTCGTTTAGCGTCATTACTTTTCTTTTTTTTGCGTTTTTCAGGGTCTACGGAGTGAGGAGCAGAGTTTCTTATTGTAATGGCATTATAACAGAACTTCCTTGGCGGTGATGTCACCTTAAGTTAGATTGTAGCCAGTTCATGGAATCCCCCAAATGCAAGCACAACACTGACTGCAAATCAACATTGTCTTCGATCGTGAGACATCATTCAGGAATAAATATAATATCGGATAACACTAATTTAAAGATGAATAAGAACGAGGTTGTACATCGAGAAGAGATTGACTAAAAGAAATTGAGTAAGCGAGGCTAACTCATCCCACTGACTGCAAAATTTACAAATTAAAAATATGTTCTGTCAAATCTCTTGAGGAAATCGTGCCTAAATCACTGGCAGCGTTGCAGAATCAATTGTTCAATCATGATTTTTTACTGGAAAACCATAGTGATATCAACGAGGGTAAGTATACAGTCAAGCCTACATGATCTTAAACTTGAAGGATCGGTCTAAAGTGACGGGTGGTCACTTGAGACAGGTAAATTGTATTGTTTTAACTTTCAAAGAGCCACTTGAAGGTGGTCACTTAGCACAGGTGGATTTTGAGACAAGGTAGCTTGTATATTTTAGCTGATAGTGTTATCAGAAGAATGATATCACAAATTTGTAGACAGTGTAGCTGGCATGATAATTTATTTTGCGATAACCATTTCTAATACTCTTTACATTTCAAAGTAATAAAGTAAGATTTGAATTCTGACTTGAGCTATCTACTTTCCTAGATTTCAGTGATCTGGTCCAAGCCGATATCATTTATGTTCCGTATGAATGGCAGTGCTCGTGCATTGCTGCTTGATGCTACTTGTTCCACCTCTGTATTCACTGGCTTCGACAGCCTCGTCTTGAGATCGACTAAACAATCCCGTCATGCCACGGCGAATGGGTGGACTTTGCCAACAGTAGACGAAAGGATTAGCGATTGAATTGAGTAGAATGAACGTATTTAGAGCATAGTCAATATAGCGATTTAGCCAATCGAGTGGCTTGAACACTGGGTACAAGCTATACCTGACGATGACGGGGGTATAGAACACAAATGTAGTCACAGTGACGATGAATAGGAAACGAGTCGCCCGATTCGCTTTACCAGACTTCTCTTTGCTTGGCGACTGCTGATCGATGGCGCCGTCGCTTGACAATCGTCTTCTGATTTTCTTCGTCAGACGATAAATTGACGTATAAACGAAAGTGCTCCACACCAACGAGGCTAGCATAGCGACCGCCATTGTCAGCCTCGAAATGTAGGAAATGCGTGTGAAATACGAGATCATCAAATTAACAAAGCAAAAGAGCCACAGAACAGCGAACACGCCGTAGACACGCCGTGACGTCACGTAGCGTTCGTGGATGTATGGACGAATGATGAAGAGATAGCGTTCCGTTGCTATGGCAAATACCGCCATCATAGATAATGAGGCATTTATGGCACCGCAGTAACTAATAAAGATGGCCAAATGACAATTCATCCTTGATAACGAGGCTAATATCAAATGTACACCATAAAGAGGTTGTGCTATGAATCCAGTAAATGCGTCAGACGAGGCGAGTAACCCTACCAGCAGAAATGACGGCTTTTTGAGCGGCGGAGAACGAAATATTGCGATGACAACGATAGTGTTGATTACTGCTGCCGGTAAACACGCAGCAAAATTCACAGCTGCCAATGATTGCAGTAACGAACGGTAACCAAATTCGTCCTTGAATTTGTACTGTTTGGTAGATTTCAAAACACTGCAGTTCACAAGATAGAACGACATGGCTTCACTTTGCACTTTCAAGTTCAGTCTCGTTTCTGGTCGCAACACACGAAGAACGATCTCGCTTAGGATCTATCTCGTTGTGAAGATGATCGGCCTCGGTTCAAACAATAGCTGAAAGAATAAACAAACAACTAAATAGAACCAGCAGTTTATCCAAGTATAATATACAGAGGAAAACTTTCTTGAATGTGAAAGACCTAGCGTCATACAAATGCAATTATCTAACGACCACAATATCTTACAGCAATTAGCGTCCTGCAGGCAATGCAAACAGCTCTCATTTATTTCAGTAATTAACAGTGTCGGAAATATGATTTCATCCAGGAACGAATGCACACAAGTTCTGTTCTTTCTACTACTTTGTGGGGGATAATTCAGAATATTCGGTCTTTTCCTGTCGAATCATTAGCATCTGCTTGGTAGGTGTAGATGTCCAATTATGTCAGTAATTGAATATTGAATGTTGATTGTTAATTGCTGTGTACAGTTTAAAATTTTTCGAAAGCTAGTGTAATATCTTGCCCGCGGCAGTTTCGATTGACTTATTTAGCGTCTCGAAAAAAATAAATACGAGAAATGGTAGCTTTGAAAGGTAGGATCTGCCTTCATGAAGGCAAGCCATGCATTTATAATTATATTTGCTAAGTTCAGCTTGCTTCTATCTTACTTTTTTCCTTCCGTCATAATGCTTTTATTTCAATTAGTTTCAATCATAAATTAATTAAAAATGAAATCATCCTGATTAAATTGCTACAGAAATTAATATGCTAAAACATTAAAAACGTTACCTAAATTATTATGCTACAGTATTCTACCACACAATTTGAGCTTCTAATTAAACGGTATCGGTTGTAGAAAACTTTGTCCTGCACTATAATTCTTCTAATATTCCTCTTACATTAAAGTCGTGTTTACATGTGACTTTTTGTAATGACAATTCTTAACCCTTACACGTCAGATCTTTCTGCATAAATTAAACTGTTTATAATGTCATAATTATGTCATTATTTTAATATAATTATTGTTCATTTCCAACAACAAACTCAGCAATGATTAAATTTACCTTATTTCAACGACTTAAAAGTTCATTATAGTAGTATTTATAAAAGTTTTTTTCCTTTTATCCATTTATTTATAATTTTTACTTATTTCATCTACCGACATAAAAGACCTCGTCTAGCTTAAAATGATCCTTACATTTGTTTGTTGAATCTGTTGATTCATCAAACGCAAGAACAGAATAACAGCAATTACGTTGCAATTTATAAGATTCATTGGATAGTAGATTTAAAGTTATGTTGTAATTAAATTTGCACACCATATAAGTAGACTTACTTGATTCAATCTCTCTCGTGTGGGTATGTCCTCTCTGTTTTCTGATTTTAAAATGTGTCTCTCATGAACCCGAGAGGTAAATAACAGACGCTTTTATCGATGTTCGCGTGATCTTGGCTTGCTTGGTGTTTACCAAAACGCGACGACGCCTCGCTTATCTGATCGCTATTCAATAGTACAGTATGTGTGACGTCAGACAGTTTCGTCCTAGTATCAATACCAGTGAGAAAGCAATCATATCCTCATTGCTTCAGATCAAAGCATTCCAGATAGATTCAATGTGATTCTTAATTTTGCTTCAAATGTTGAAAACTGTGGCTTACTTCTGCTGGTGATTAATTTGCAAAGTTCACTAACTAATTGCAGACACGTGTACATTGAGTTTCGTCTTGCTGTGATTAAGGACAGGGTGCCAGTTACACAGATACTTTCTGTTGAAATTAAAATAAAAGCTATGTTGCTTAGTAGAGTAGCATTTGCATGATGCAGAAGGGCTGATCCTTCTTTGTTCGTTTCGTGTTGGGTTGGTGGTTGTCCATAATTAAAATCCTGCACTGCTTCAATCACAACCAGTTTACACACGATGCCACAAATCACGATTATAAGCAGCAACTACAGAATCACAGCTAATAAAAGCAGCGAAGTCATTGTCAATAAAGCTTTGTCTCGTTGATCCAACGGCCCAGAATTTGGCCGCAACGTAACACATTATTTAACCCTTTCGTGCACGATTCATTACTTCTACAATCGCATTTCTTCTTCTCTTGCATATATTTAGCTTCCATAAACTAGAACTTTGCATAATTTAATGGGATCCTGAAAAAAGGATGCTACTGTTATTTATCGATTATCATGTATTTTGTAATTTGATTGATGATTCAATTTAAAATCAATGGTTTATTCTTGGTGACGTTTGAATATAAGAGTTTAATCGAATTCACTTGACTTCATCTGCTTTCAGTTAAATGGAATTTAAGGTCGTTTTCGTTCAATATATTCTCCCTGGTAGTGTTTATAATATTAATCTTTGTAAATTATGGACAATCGGATGCAGTAGTTAGAAATTTGAATCTACAATATCGCTGACCTTGTTTCGAAACCGAGCCAGGAAAAGCTGTCTTTTTGAATTAATAAATAAGCCGTGTTTTTGAAACCAATTTTAGGAATTGCCGAGCTTCGTGATACGGTTACCATGGAGTTGCGTTGACCTTACTTTAGCTGTCATGCGATCCTGGATCAGTTTTCTTTCTTGAAAGCTGGCACATTGATGGAATACGCGTAACATGTCATGTGCACTCGATCATTTATTAATTACCGATTGATTCCCTTTATAACTACATCGATCTATCAGTTGTCCATTGACGTCATTGCATAATTGCGTAGTGATTTTGGTCATGTGATTACATTTCAAAGGGAAATGAGAGCAGTTGTAAAGAGGAAAAGGAGAATTATCATTGCCAGCTGTTGATTGGAAACTGTACTAAATACCTGAAGTACACGGCAGTAAAATAACTGCACTCAAACATAAAACTCAGCCATCATTCATAAGATCTAACACGCTGTCCCTCAGGAGGACTAAGTACAAGCTAAATGAACACCATTGAACATTATTTCATGTATGTATGTTTATTTCATATAATCTTAACGGCAATTACAACATCATAGTGAGTAATTACAGGCTCTACAAAACGGTGTATACAGGCAAACATGCTCGGAAATATTGCAACGCAAGGTCTTAATTTCTACAGTATCAATTCCGGAAGAGTTTTCAAGCAAAGTCGTAGAAAAAAACTTAGCTGAAAAACTAAAAAATTAAATTGAATCGTTCATTTTCTGTCTCCCATTTCTCTCCGCTAATTGAAGAAGATGCACTTACAAGGATCGCTCATCGTTGATGCCCGGCTCGAGTTTGCCGCCACCGAAAATAATACTACCTGTTTGGAAAGGCAATTTTTGAGAGCACAAAAGGTTGAATAGATCCGTCTTTGCCTGCCGTCTTCAACAGAGATCTTATTTCATTTTATTTTTTTTTCAATTCAAATTATTTTACTTAAATGCAAATATAAATTAAATACACTTATTCTAACAATTAGTCAACTTAATATATATACTTATCATCATCTACTAAAATTCTATTGTAGCTTTTTAAATGTTTCGCCCATAAGCCAACATAAGTAGGATTTATGATAGTTAACTCTTCGTATGTGAGCAGTGCATTTTGCATTGCTATACCGCCTTATGGAATACGTCTGTACTTTGGGCTGATTTCCATGCCAGTAAAATTGAATACACTCAAAGATTATTACAGAGAAACCATCATTCCATTTTTATTTCAAAAACAACAAAGCGTTGTAACGACATTTCCAGTATTGTGAATTTACAATACAATCAAATCGCAGTCACATTCTGCCTACCAAATTTAAATGCTAAAAGTCACAATACTGTAGTACTTCCTAAAATAAATTGACCTATGATATTTACAATTGAAAAATGCCTTGCAAGCTTTCCATCTGTGATATTTACAATTTAAAATTACATACAATTGACAGGCATTGATTTCTTGTAATTTGTATCTATTTACTAAGCAAAGAAGGCCGAAATTATAAATTGCACTTACTGTAAGTTCCTGTAGTCCACTGATGCTTCTAACACTTCCAGGAAGCCTGGGATAGAGGAAGTGTATCCAAGATGGCAGCCAGATGCGATGACGACACATGACCAGAGACACAATCCCACATCCTGTCGCCGTTTGAGTGCTGCCCACTTGTCTGCAATTTGCTGCGTCTTATTCCAAAAACAAAAGGTTTACTGCGGAACCGTGTTGGAATTTAAGGTTGTTTGAGCTTGAGAGGAGAATTAGAAGATACACAGAAGAGATAAGGATCTGATAATGTCGGCTCCGAGTCGCCCAGCTCCGCCACCTCCCAATCGACCTGGTGAGCTGCTCATTTTGTTGTTTGGCATCGCTCTCCCGCTTTCTATTGACACATCTTCCTCTGTTTTTATTATCTATCACATAAATTAGTTCCCTCCAACAACAAATGATAAGCAATATTCTTGTCTCGTGTTACCATGAGGGAAAATCATATCGTTTAATACATAAAAGTTTGTGATGAAACAGTCCAAGACTCGAAGGGGCGAGCATTCCGAACCCTTGGACTTTGTAAGTTCGTAACCTTGACGTCAGGGCACTGATCAGCTCGCAAATCTTTTCACAGATAATTTCATCAACATCGTAACAAGATAGATGCCAGTATATTTAAGACATACAACAACATTTTACAAGACATTGCGTTACATATGTGATATGCCTATATATATTTCGATCACAGTCTTCATGTTTACTTCTATATACGGTTGCTTCTTGAGTATAACATAAGTTTAAAATAATTTTTCCTAACTCATGGTCGAATTTGATTTTCCGTAGGCCATGTTCAAGTTGTGCGAGCGTTGTACAAATATGTGGCTAACCAGGTAGGCTACGAAAGAGCAAGTTTCCATATCGTATTCTTCGCTCATTCTTGTCCCTTAATTTCTGATCTATTTCTATTCACCGCTCTTTGTAGAAGGACGAATTGAGCTTTGAAGAAGGAGACACGCTTTATATCATTGACAAGGTTCATTATTTACTTTGATGGTGCTTGTTTGTAATCTAATTGATTTTATTGTGATCCTACAATTGATGAGTCTAGCTAATTAGATATCCAACCCTATGGAACTCGTAATTTTAATAAAATAAAGTAATGAACTGATAACACAGACATGATTTTCAATGACAATGCAGTGGAAATATGGGGGATTTTTGAAAGACTATGTGATTATCTGAATCCCTGATGTGATAACAAAATCCAATTAGCTCAACAAATGAACTCTTGTTGGAATGGCTTTATGCCACTTGGCAGACTGGACCTCACAAAATGTGAGAGAACAGCGATGCCGCCACAAACCTTGACTACCAACGGGGGCAGTCGCACCTTCTCTCGTCACTTCGCCCTGTAATAAGCACCCTCCGACGCAAAGTCATATCAGTGACATCCACTGGAGGTCATCCCTCAGTTTCTGATATATGCAGCTATATGTAATGACCGAAGAATTACACACAACCAGGCTGAGTGCTGCAGATTCACAAACTAATATATTTCACAAGAGCACAAGATTACAGCAGAAAACGATTACGTGACATATACGATTACGAGGTAGCCAATCAGGACACTACAGCTATACAATCAAAAAGTGCTCTGTTTGAATCTGTAAACCATTGTCTATTTCCGAAGACTGAACTGATCCAAAAGACGAACTTTTGCAGTTTAGATTGACGATTTAGCTATAAACTTTCAATGCCTCAATTAGTTTGATGGAGAGCTGTAAGCAAGTCGCAACTGATCATATAGACTCTCTCTTAATAAAAATCAGGTGGATGAAATTTTGATCAACTAAATGCTGTGATTAAAATTATTTTGAACAATAATTATTTAAAATCAAATGCTTACTGCGATATTATAATTAATAGAGCCAGGAATTCAAAAATTAAAGTCAAGCAGATTTGATTTAGATGGGTGTCTGTACAGTCAAACCTGTACTAGCGGTCACCCCTATAGAGCAGCCACCTGCATGTAAAGGCCACTCTTTATAATCCCAAAATGACACTTTCTATAGAAATCAACCTGGACAGAAATGCCACCTGTCTATAAAGGTCATTTTCCTCAGGTCCCAGATGTGACCATTATAGACAGGTTTCACTGTATTTTGGATTATTTGTGTCTATGATGCGCTATATATCAATGGCCATCTTGAGACAGGCAATTGTCTAATGCTTTATTAGGTTACTTTCATTGAAACAGATTGATAGGTACATTTATTTTAGGCCTTCTTGTGTTTTCCAAGAAATGAAAATTTCCTTTGGGCAAAGACTGATTGTTTTGTGTTGTTTGATCTTAGTCGGATGGCAACGGTTGGTGGAAGGCAAAAGTAAACGACCGCACAGGGTTGATCCCTTCAAATTATGGTGAGTGTATAGCAACATGTACGAAATCATGTTCGATTTTTTAAAATGCATTGTTTCCAGCTTGTCTTATCAATATTGAATGAAATGATGTCTTTTGAAAAACTTTCCATAGATGTCTTTTGATTAAGTTTTCTGCTTAGACATTTTGTGACACCTGCGCGGAGTGGTCCCATGTTGTTGATTAGGGTGCAGGCACTGTTAATACAGTGAAACATGTCTATAATGGTAACCTTCAAGACCTGAAGAAAATGACCTTTATAGGGGGCCTTTCTGTCCAGCTTAATTGCTATAGAAAGTGTCATTTTTTGGTTGTAAAGAGTGACCTTTATACACAGGTGGCTGCTCTATAGAGGTGGCCGCTAATACTGGTTTGACTGTAATGGCATTTGTTGATCCATAGTTTTACAACAATGGCAAATGTGTTAATTTCTATTCTATTTAGTTGACCTATTACTCCTTTCATGGCGTAATTTGTGTGACAAGTGCATAGATAAGATGAACTGCCTCTTCATTTAGAGGACCATCTTTATCATTATTACTCCTTTCCTGTTGCAGCTTGTTGAGGAATCCTAGCTACTGCACTGACATTGTTTTCTGCTGAAACTGTACAGTCTTGCATAATTTGTATTTCTGGCAAATTTTCTCATTCCATTAATGCATAGTATTTTGTTTCATTGTTGCAGTTGAAGAAAGCACAGAAAGCATTGATAATCCATTACACGAGGCAGCAAAACGAGGTCTGTTGTTGCTTGTATTGATTTCTGGACTGCATGGAAAAATCTAGATTGCTTTGGGATGCAAATGATTGAAACTCTTTTTGAATTGTCTCCTTAGGCAACCTGACGTTTCTCCGTGACTGTTTGGCTAATAAGGTAAGTGCTCATAAACCTTTTTTATTTCAATTGTTTTAAGCTAACAGTTCAACATAGTGGATCTCGTTACTTTTATGAGGTATACAATCTGTGTACCTTTTTCCTTCTTAGGCCCCGATTACACTATACTGGATAGCTAAACATGCGTTGTTGTTTTCGTACTGGATAGGCCTGCAAATTACACTACGCGGAAGCTATCCAGTACGCAACGCTCGGATTTACCGAGTGAAAGTCACTCCGCTCCGCAAGTGATATGAAAACCACTTCGATAGAAATCCGTACCATTTTCGTCGTAGTGTAATCAGTTTATCCGGGTCTAGTGACCGCCATTGCCTCGGCTTCAAACACCTTGGCCTCGATAAAACTCACCAAAACAAGGCTTTGTTGACGCCAAGGTCTGTTTTCATCACTCTTTCGAGTCTTTCGAGTAGTTGCACAATAAAACTATCAAAATTGCGAGCTCTTTTAATTACGTTTATGGCTGCTTCTGCTGTGTTGCAACTATGCAATTAATTCCATGATATTTGATGAAGCACACATAAAAACAAAGAAGCAAGCCTGCAGAAACATTCGAGCGAGAGCGGAGTTCGTATTTCGCGCGCTTTGCTTTTGTGGATTCAACAATAGAAAAAACATGTGACTTCTCTCCAGGCCATGCTTTCAAATGTGCAACAGAGCGTACTTCCTCTAATGTAGTCGCGCACGCATCCGGCACGCTTTTCACTCGGATTGCGCAATGCTATCCGGTACGCTTTCCTATCCAGTTTAGTGTAATCGGGGCCTTTGCCTATTTTTAATTACATGCTGTCTACCACAAGCAGGTACTCACCATTTGATAAAATGTGGCCCAAGGGCAACTGTAGGATACTTTTTGTATATTGAAGTAAATTCTGAGTATTTAAATGTTCATTTTAATGTTCCAACAAAATTTGCCATTGAAAAGGACCTATCCAAACCGATGGCCTAAAGCCAGTGGTGGATCGACTACTTTATTTTTGTAGTTCGCTACAATTACAACTACTCGGCTTGTTATGCAAACAAGACTTCAATCACTGAGTAACATCATGCTACTTTTAAGTCAATCATATAGTTCTAGTGGGCAGTTTTATTTTAAAGCCGTTTCAAGGAGACACTGTGCTACAGTCTTGGAATTTGCAAAATCCAGATGCAATTGTATTTAGCAAATGTAGCTAAAATGATTATCCTAAATCAAAAAGTTGTTTGCTAGAAACTACACTTCTTTAGTTAAAAAGTACAGTAGATCGCTACAACTGCAACTACTTTTTGAAAAAAAAACTACTGCGCTATAAAGAAAAGTAGCTTGCTACAAGTAGCTAGCTACTTGTAGTTTGCTACTTCCACCACTGCCTCAAGCATATGCATTGAATACCTACTGGATAAACAGCCCGAATGATGATACAGCCTAACCTGTATTAAGTGACCACCTGTGTCAAGAGACCACTTTTCATTGTTCCTTTATGGTTTACTTAAGACTAATTGGACTTTATGTTGTAATTTGTTCTTTACTTTGTTTAATGTGTGTCTCTTAGGTTTCTGTTAATGGCCTTGATAAATCCGGCTCAACACCTCTCCACTGGGCCGCCCTTGGTGGTCATGCAGGTGAGGGGGTAGCGTAGCTAAGCGTATGAATTACAATTAAAACTGTTGGTTTTGCTACGATTAATATCAGTTCGTGCTTGACATCACTTAACTTAAGATCAAGCGTTATGAGAGTTTGCACAACAGAAAGGTCTTTGATGAGTCCCTAGGCGGGGAGGCAACGTACAGCAGACCATGGTAACAAAAACAGATTAAGCCTGCTGGTGGTTTGGCTATTAGCGTTGCCTCGATCACTGTGGCTTCACTATTCGTGTGGTGCTCATCTTCGATTCAAATCCTGATAAAGCCAAAAGCGTCTTGAAAACATATCAGGTGCAGGGCGCCAGCCCACGATCCTGACTCCTATTGCCTTGTGCACAACTGCTTGTGCTCCCCATTGCGGCAACCGAAGAGAGAGTAGGCTTGGCTTGACCACAACGGGATTTGAACCCTGGAACTTTTTATTGAGAGCCAAGTGCTCTACCGACTGAGCTAGCCCCGCCGTCAGACCATACCTCTATTGTACAGTAAATTAACCCAATTTAAATATGACAACTTGCTCGTTAGCGCAATTGTTGTTTTGAAACTGTGGTGACGATGTTGCATTGTAATTAGATGTGATGTCTTTTGTCATCTTAGATTGTGTCAAGACTCTGTTGTCCATCATCAACATTCATCTGGATGTTCAAGTAAGGAATGCAGTAAAAATGTTGAGGTCTCACACAGATTTACTGGCCAGCCCATATTGCATGCCGGCTAGAATATACTGCGCCATTCCCATTTCTAGTGTCACTGTAGAATAGCCAAATGGAAACAAATAACGTAATATTCACATAGTATTAAATGACATGGCTGGCATAACTCAATAAGCAGACGAGGTCATTCCATAAAGGCTGCATGCTGTAGGAAACAGGAGTAAGAAGGACCGACTGTGAGTGATTGGCTGGGGCGAGGGGTTCACTGAGAGACGCTGTTAACTTATACTCGTGCTGATTTAGTATGTAAAATACAGGAACAATAGCAGAAAGTGATCGAAATGGGCTTGAGTTCATAGCATAATTATCTTTCTTTTTCTCCCATCGAAATAGAATAAACTTGGTGACACAGCACTCCATAATGCTTCGTGGAAGGGACATTCTGATGTTGTGGAAATGCTGCTTAGTAAAGGTATGTTGATGACTGGCAAGCAATTGTTTTCTTTGGCAGCCATTTTACATTTGAATTATGGAGATGTGGTGAAATTTTACTGTTGTGATCATCTTCAGTCAAATTCGGTTGATGTCCCTTGTCTTATATTTCTTATACAACAGGTGAAATCTATATAGGCTAGGCATGGGGGAAAGAATGCTGCCAGAACTAGGCCGGGACTCTGTAAGCAGTTGAGAAATTGACTCTGTTTAAAGGTCACAGGTTGGTCCTATGGCATGGGGCTTTACCTAATTTTGCATGCGTATTTGGCCTTCTTAGACTAGCGAAGTAAGGCTGTTGAGAGTGGCCAACCTACTCCTCAATGCCTTTGCCCAGCCCTAGAATACATGCAGGTCTACTTTGTGTACTCTGATACTCATTTCAGTACCTATTTTAATTTGGTATGTTTTAGTAAGGGATGATATATGCTAAATGCAAGGTTTAGATTAATAGTTCTATTTGCTGCTTTTGTCTTACGCTTAGGTGCAAATAAAAATTTCATAAATAATGAAAAGAGGCGACCCTATGACCTGGCACGAGATGCAGAATGCGGACGATTGTTAAAAGAAAGATCAGGTGAGAACTGGTAGCCAACAGGACGTTAAATTTTGCAGATAGATATTTTGTGTGACAACACGCCCCAAATGTCTGGGTGTTGGTGGGACACTCCAGGAGTTTGCAGAGGAATGCATCTGCGCTATCTCCTTTCTCAGAGAATGGACAGAATTTAAGACGCTTAAAGGAATTGCAATTGAAATAGTATGAATGATAACAATAGTTACAGACAATACACAGTGACAAAGATCTATTTACCTACAGACAAAGAAAAGGAAGCAGGGTGCTGCACAAGCTGCTTTCCAACTTGGCACTCGGAGTTATAATAACCGTGAGTCAAAAAGTACAGTGAAAACCTTGTCTATAGTGGTTACCTTTGGGACCTGAGAAAAATGACCTTTATAGACAGGTGGCCTTTCTGTCCAGGTTGATTTTCTATAGAAAATGTCATTTTGGGGCTATAAAGAGTGGCCTTTAGAAACAGGTGGCTGCTCTATAGAGGTGGTTGCTAATACAGGTTTGACTGTACACAAAGCTAATACCCATCCCTGCCATATACCCTCTTTTGTGGCACGGAACGAAATTTGTTTTAGGTTAAATTCCAGCTTCCATCAAGTATTGCCTTTTGTTTTAGCGTCTGGTCTTGAATATGGTGACGAAGAGGATGACGATTAGATGCCATAGCGTTTGCCATATGACGTCTGTTACACGACTCTTACAGCAACAGCAAATGATGGCAAAACATAAAAGCCAAGAGACCCAAGCTGTTGTGCGCAAACTTTGATTGCACAATTACGAGATGTAGATTGATTCATAATAATTACGCTCAGTTTGTATTGGGCTGCCATTTTGTGCTGTCGCTGGGCGATGTGCCTTCTTTTGGTTGATAAGCCTACAACAGCAAATTGGGTTGGAACAGAATGTTTGAACCACAGGCATCAACGTATGGATATGTCGGCTTAGATTTGTATCTTGAATCTCCTCTTGCTGTTTATTCACTGATTGAAACAAATAAAACTTGTTGATTATAGATTCTTTGACTGGCTCACTGTGTTACTCGTATTTCTGAGGAGGAAAATGATAGTTTGCGAACACTTAGATCAGTTCAAAGAGATATCAGGGTACTTGAGGAGCATGAGAAATCATCGCTAGGCAGAGGCTGTCACTGCTTGAACATTATCTACGCCAACCAGAGACACCCCCCGCCACAGTGCTGCATCTCTCAAATCAGCCTTTAGAGCCATTGAGAAGGGGTGGCACACTAACAAAGACATGCAAGTCTAATCTTACAAAAAACTTACGTGATTTGGGTATCAACCTGAGAATTGCAGCAAACTTGGCCCGGAATCGAAAGTGTTGTCTGGTTGTGTGCGGCAGCAACGATGACCATGTCCGTTATTTTAGTCATCTTATTGTCATACAGTGAATCTGTCTATATTGGTCACCTTTTGATAATGACCCTTATAGACAGGTGACCTTTCTGTCCAGGTTGATTTCTATATAAAGTGTCATTTTGGGGTTATGAAGAGTGGCCTTTATACACAGGTGGCTGTTCTATAGGGGTGGCCATTAATACAGGTTTGACTGTACGTATATGTATACATATAAAGATCATTTCCTTACCTGTTGGTTCCACTAAAAGTAGCATAACTAAACTAAGAAAAACATTAAGCCAGCAAATGAAGGATTGCACGTGATATTCAACAAACAATGATAAGTGATTGGGGATATCTTCCAAGGGGTCCAAGGGGATAATCAGATGGAAAGTGGACTTCAATCAGTGGGGAGAGTAAGCAAAATAGGAAAATGATCTGATGCGGTATTAAAGTAGTGTGACTTCAATCGATTAAACAAAGGCTTCTTTACAGCTATCTAAAGAGATGAAATTGGCTGCCCGCATCATGCCTAACAACTATATCCAACACCTGCTGGGTGCTGTGAGATGACGACAGAGACGGGAAATTACAACAATCAGATTTAGCAGCAATCGTTGTGGTTGTTCTACAATAGATGACGTCAAAAGGCGATCTAACTACAAGCGTCATACAGTTGAATAGTCTATACCATGGGTGGATAGTCTGTCTTATGAATAAAAGACAATGGTGGCACTGAATTGAATGCCTTGACACCCGGAAGAAATCCAACTCTGCTCATTTATGGTGGCGTCTAAGTTGGGAAGTTAAACTCTCGCTTCCGTGTCGGCGAAGTGATAGCGCTAAAATGTGTTTCCGGGGCAGAGGCATTCAGCGGTGGACTGGCGAGGTCTTTGACAAAGTCACGTGGTTTGATATCTATCAAAGGGTCTGGAGAAGGGTGCTTGCCGCCGTCAGGTGAAGATGGATCATCATCATTTCCAGGGGGTAGAGGATCGTCATTTTCCGGAGGGTTGTTCGTCACGTTTTTAAATACCGCCATCGCCTGCAAGGTAGCATGAGAAGTCAACACCACACAAATTTGTCTTTGTTAAAACTAAACACTTGAGTGACCATTATCAAATACATGTTCAAACAATACAATTTACCTGTCTTGAGTGACTACCATTTAAATGTTCAAACAATACAAACTACCTGTCTTGAGTGACCACTACTTAAATGTTCAAACAATACATTTTACCTGTCTTAAGTAACCACTACTTAAATGTTCAAGATATACAATTTACCTGTCTTGAGCGATCACTACTTAAATGATCAAAATATACAATTTACCTGTTTTGAGTGACCGCTACTTAAATGTTCAAGATATACAATCTACCTGCCTTGAGCGATACCTTAGCTAAACGACGATATTTCAATCACCTATTTTAATGGTAAGTTGTCACATTAGTGCTAAAGTGCTCACATATCTACACATTTGAAATGCAACATAGAAAAAGAAAATTGTTACCTGGGCAACCATTGATGCGATATCTCCGGTGTTTGCTGGCAAGATCACAGTATTAGTCGTTTTAGCTAAGTTGGAGAAGGCTTGGACGTACTGCAAAATAAAAATGTGAAGTTCAACGTAGGAAATACAATGCCACACAGTACGCATTATATACATTAAAGGACTGCTACTGAATCTGTCCCCTGCAATGATACATCTAATAAACTTGCATTTATATGAGCAGTGGCTGACACCGTGGTGGCTGAAGAGTCGCCGCAGTGTGAACTAGATGTCGTCTTTGTATAGCCACGCGATCATAGTAAGATGTAGCCATGTCATCTCACAATTATCCTCTTTGCCGTCTGTACCTTGTCGCGTCATCAACTGTTTCATATTCTATGCTGTATCTCACGGCATAGAGCTCTGGCACAAACATGTCCTCTTTGAAACTTTGCCATCTCCCCCTGCCGTTGGACTAGCAACACATCTGTCAATTACATATAATATGGAATGCGAATGGTTCCATCTTTGTCCTGTACATATGCATCACTGTGTTGTTCACTTCTAACATTGACATGCCATACCAACAGCTACATGTGTAACCCACCTGCTCTGCTACAGAAAATGAAGCTGCTTGACTGCCAGACTGTGGAGAAAGATAAAAAATCTCTGCATTATTTTGATCAAATCCTAAACACTCCTATGGTCACCAGTAGATCAATCGTTGTTGTGAAATCTTTACTACAGCATAACAATAAATTTACAAAAGGTTTCGAGACATTTTAGAATACTTAACAAGGTGCCGGCTACAGCTACGGAGTGGCTCTTTTCTTCTTTCTTTCATCTTTACGTGTGACAGGTGGTGCTGGTGAGG
>OFHS01001170.1:5946-20321 GCA_900245855.1 Calvadosia cruxmelitensis
TGTTTTCGTCAATTTCGGATACGCGCAATTTCGGTTAAGAGCAAAGGATATCGTTGGCAAATTACGTTTGCGGGTTAAGCGGGTTACACTGTACAACTTATCAAAACCTTATTTTATATATCTACATTTAATTGTTAAGTAAAGTTAATTCCTCTCCGCTTTATAAGACAACAAAACAGATGCAGAATCTGGTAAAAGCATGTTACCCAATGATAGCATTGCCCCCTGCATCAATCACTTTCAGGCCAATCTTTCGCTTTAATTCACCTGCAGATACAATAACAAGAAATCTCAATCATTGAGTTGTTAAACCTATTACCATAGGCAAAATATTTCCACTTGTACAAGTTGGTTTGATGGGGTTTGCATGGAACTTCAATGTTTAACTAATAGCTATCATATGTCCATAATTGATGCGAGAGGCACTGTGGGAGATGCATACTGCTGCTAAGTCACTAGAAAGATTGCTGGCAGTAGCAACAACTAAGGAATCGGCAGAATAATCAACAAAAAGACATTACAACAAATAAATAACAATTTCAGTTGAAAAAAAGATAAAAATAATAATCAACACTCTGGTCCACCACATAGACTCTCGAGTTACCATAGTAACCGTAAAATCACCTACATTTGTTGTACAGTGTAATCCTGTTAATATCACCTCTGTTAATATCCTAACCCGCTTAATATCACTTCAGTCTGAGAACCAAGCTCTGTCAGAATCAACTATTTGTACCCGCTTAATATCACGACTCGCTTATTATCACAATTTTTGGCTGGAAAACAATAGTGATATTAACGAGGTTCCACTGTACCATTGTTCATACTACGAAGGTTTTGATCTGCGACAGATGACACTCTATGACAAAATTATTTTGTCAAAGAATTTAAGAGCGTTTAAAAATGTACATACCTGCTAGCTTTGTGAAAAGTCGAAGGCGCAGCTCATTAGATGCTCGTGGCGTTCGTATTTTATCAATCCACTAAAGACAACATTGAAAACAATAAGACAAAACAAAGAGCATGATAATATATGATATTCTGGCATATGCGATTGGTAATCAGAGATGTGCTGTTCAATTTCAGCACCATGAGATCTATTCAAAATTTCAAACTCATATTTCCATCGCTACATGTCACATTTCAAGCATGCTAAGTGACAATTCATTTAATCCCTTTGCAATGCTATCAAACTTGCTTAGACAGTTACATGTTAAATAGTGGCTATAGCAATTCATATCACATGGAAACCTGTCTATAATGGTCATCTTTCGTACCTGAGGAAAATGACTTTCATAGACAGGTGACCTTTCTGTCCAGGTTGATTTCTATAGAAGGTGTCACTTTGGGGTTATGAAGAGTGGCCTTTATACACAGGCCGCTGCTTTTCAGAGACGGCCACTAATACAGGTTTGACTGTACTGATATTTAAGTACATGTCTGTTGCCAGCAATGCTATCAAACCTGCTTTGGCAGTTACATTTTAAAGAGTGGCTATAACAATCCATTCTTCTGAGGTTAAGTAAATGCCTACTGCAAGTGATGAATTTCCTTGCACTGCTTGAAATTGTTAAGGAACTTTTGTTTACTGCCCATCACAAGCAGACAATGGCAGTTTTACATAGATGTGCTTTGTTCAAACTGCAAACACAAAGCCTAATCCTTTTTATGGTTTCAGTCACTTGTTTAGAAGAGGTTTTTAATCATCTGGTATCTCACACCACTCACCTGATACTCGGGGTCATGGTTCACAACCAATTCATCAACAAAACCTTCAATCTCCATAGCAACATATCCCGTTGGAATACAAGAGCCTACAATGAGATGCAAAAGCAGTCAGTATTTGCAGAAAGGCATTATATTGAGGTTTGTAATCATACATTATGCCGACGGCATGAGTGAATGAAGATAGTCATCTGAAAGCATTGGCTTGCTTTGCATTCAAGTCCTCCAAGATCTAATATGTGATGTCATGAAATGCAAAATCTTACATCAATACAGTACCATTTTGATAGACAAGTAAGTTGACTGGAAATTTCAATAAAATACTGGAATATTTCTATACATTATGTATATTTGTATGGTCAAAGACTCAAAGTGACCAAATTTTGATTTTATAGCTACTCAGATTTGAAAATGTTACTCATAATTCCACAGAAAAGTGTAACCCCATTTAATATCACCTCGGTTAATACCACGACCCGCTTATTATCAAGATTTTAGAAGGAAAGCCATAATGATATTAACGAGGTTACACATTATGACATTACATTAATTTTCAGTAGCTTTTCAGTAAACATTATCCGCAATGGAACTGTTAGCAACAGTTTTAAATATGACTACATTACAGACAGTAGAATGTATCCTGCCAACAGAACTCACTGGAGAAAAACTGAACGCCACAAGATGTCTGCTTGAACTTGTTAGTGTCTTCAAAGAATTCAATCTTGACTTTCACTTTCAGGTAGCCCCGGACACCTGCAAAGAAAGCATGTAAATAGCGGCATTAATCTATTGTTCTCACTCGCAATTTATGCTTGAGTTTCAATAGTTGAAGTATAGGGCATTACTATCATCATTGTCTTTGAGCAAAAACGTGATATTATGGGTACCCAAGAAATCCAATTTATCTACTTTCTGACAAAATCACCCACATTTGTTGTACCATTGTTCATACTAGAAAAAGCTAGATCTGCAATGAACGACATTCTATGACAAAATTACTTTTTCATGGACTGGAACGGAGTTGTATCTGTGACAAGATTTATCAGCATTTAGAAAGCCTATGAAGTCTTTTTCCGCCAACAAGGTGCAATGTGATTAGTTGGCAAGAGCTGCGTAATTTAACAAGGAGGATGTTAGTAGTGAAGACAAGTTGGCAATTTCCCAGGAACTGTTAACCCTGGTCCTGCTCATAAAACTAGGTAAACAAAGACTGGAAGTAGTTTTATGGACTGCTAATTGGTTGATCGCCACGGACCAACCATTTGATTGGTTATATGTTGCTACTTTTGACCTGTTTCGAAACGTGTATACACGTCAATAGCAGGACAAGGGTTAATAAAAGTTGGCCCAATCTTTTCGTACTGGGGTTAGTCACATTTTAAACTGGAAAGTTGTTTGAACATGCCATCGTTATGCTCGTCAACACGTTTACGAGGTTTTTTCAAAATTGTGCGGTGCAATGGATTTCCCCAAGATGGACTTCTCTGTCTGGACGGATTATGAAACTTGCCACTTTGTCGTTTGTCGCAAATCTAAACTTTCTACAACTAATACGACACTATTGTAAGTAATCATGAGACACAGTCAAATCTGTCAAGGAGAGATGTCAGAGTTCCAAGGAGAACATATGGTTGTTGATGCCAGAGTTCTATGTTGTGAGACACAACGTAGATAAGAGGACAGACAGAGTTGTTGACACGACGAAATACAGAGGGAAACAGGATAATTACAGACAGAGTTGTTGACACGACGAAATACAGAGGGAAACAGGATAATTACAAGATGACATGGCTACATATTCTCAAGATCACGTCACTATACAATGACGATATTAAGTTCGCTGACCACGTGTCGGCCACTACAATTATCGTTTGTTCAAGAACATGATTTCATACTTCAAGAATGATATGATTTACTTTGAGAATATCATTCTTTATATTTCATATTGGACCAATTCTCCCATTTTCTGTGAACATGTTATGGCTACAGAGGTTTGAAGACAATGGTTTATTGTTCTTGCTTGTACTTTCGCTTAATGCAGTTGAGATGGTAACAGCAAACAATAGGCAATGTGCATTTTCATTTGGCTTCCGTAAATACACAACTTACCGTGCATTGTATCATACACTGGAAACCAACCACTGACGCTATTGGCACCATCTTTGATTAGCAGAGGGTTGAGGTCAATAAATACCTAAGTAGAGTACAAAAAAATCATCAGGGGGCATTACAGTGAAACCTGTCTATAACAGTCACCTGTGGGACCTGAGAAAAGTGAATTTTATAGACAGGTGGCCTTTCGGTCCAGGTTGATTTCTATAGAAAGTTTTATTTTGAGGTTATGAAGAATGGCCTTTGTACACAGGTGGCTGCTTTATAGAGGTGGCCACTAATGCAGGTTTAACTGTATTCAGTGCTCATCAATATTGATGCTGATATTCTATGTCTCATTGGAGAGTCACAATATTTCACTTACTTTTCCAATAACGTCATGTGCCGAGTAGACATCATAATCTAAAACCCTGCTCAAGAAAAACGGATAACACAATAAAAAATAAATAAACAGGGTTATGAGTTCAGCTACCTATGTAAGTGAAGAAGGGAGGCTTGACTGCCAACAAACTCCTACATCATTCATCCATTTTACAAGAAGTTACATAGTTCCAAATTCACGTTAATATTCTGTAACCTTGTATTAATTTTCTGATTGTATCATCTCCGTTGTGAATAAAATTGAACAAACAAACAAACAAACAAGTTATATTAAATAGCAAAACTTTGTTAAATCTAGGATAAAAAATTTCCATATGACAGCTAAACGCTGAGGCCGCAACAAAACAAACGACACAATTACATAATCACAGCATATGCCAACAGCCCAAATGCAAGATTGCAAGCACTCGATCTAGAGTCACTGGAGTTGCGACGCATTAAGCGTGATTTGTGCATGTTATGTAAAATTATTCACAATTTAGTAGACTTAAAAATTGATTTGCTTTGTGCATATGATTTTAATAAGTACTCTATGCGCGGAAACCGGATGAAGTTGAAGCCATACTCCCTCTGTAAGTTAACGTCTATCCAACATCAATTTGTGAACAGAGTTATTCCTTGGTGGAACGGACTACCGGAGGCATCTGTGACGACAACATGTCTTTTAATTTGCATTTGTATTTTGGCTTTATGTAAGTGAAAGGTACTCTTCCATTATTTGCCAGCCAAATTATTGACAAATAAACATACAGACATACATACAATTAGTTCAATGACTACTATTACCTATCTACATCATTGTCTATTTCTTAGTACAATTGTACTAGTATTCACATTACAAGAACGTTTGACAGAAGTAACTGCTGTAACAAATCTCTTTTCGATTTACACTTATATAAAGTTTTAACTTGAGGAATTTTTCATTACCTAGTAAAAACGGTAACCGTTACAAGGGTTCGTTAAGTCCTGTAACATACTGCAGCCTTAAAGGCAATGGGTCTTGCGGAGTGGAAATTCGTTTTAGTAGTAGTAGTAGGTAATGGGTTATGTAAAGACCTAACGTGTTATTTCCCAACACCTCAAACTACAGTACATACTTGAGAGTAAGTGGTTCATCTTGCAGCTCCTCATCGTCGACCTGCAGTAGACAAATACAGGTCAGGGTTACACTTATGGCCTACCGGATAGCTAAACGGTCACCAAAAGTGGCCTTTATACACAGGTGGCTGCTCTGTAGAGGTGACCGCTAATACAAGTTTGACTGTAGTTATTTCCGTACTATATAGACCTGTGTTTGAATTACACTGCACCGTGCTGTGCCAAAGCTATCTGGTACTCTCAGTTCGGTTTTACGAACTGAAAGTCACTCCACTGCATAAGTGGTACAAAAAGCACTCTGATAGGAAATCTGACCTAAGAAAATGAGGGTGTCAGCAGCCTACATGACTAACACTCTAACAGCAGAGAATTTGGCAGTAAAATTTGGGCAATTTCATTTCTACTTTTGGTAGTAAAACAGAGGATGCACCAATGCAAGTACAGTGAAATCTGTCTATAACGGTCACCTCTGGGACCAGAGAAAAATGAACTTTATAGACAGGTGGCCTTTCTGTCCAGGTTGAATTCTATAGAAAGTTTCATTTCGGGGCTATGAAGAGTGGCCTTTATACACAGGTGGCTGCTCTATAGAGGTCGCCGCTAATACAAGTTTCACTCTACAAAACTATATACAAAGAGAATCTAACAAAGGCTAACCTCAAATCTGAACCAGTCACTGTTCCACTGCGGATTGAGTGATTTCCTGCAAACTTCTGTCTTCTGTGTTGTGTTTCCTATTTTCATCTGAAATCAAGTGAAGCAAAAACAAAAGGGCTTAGAAGCGGAAGCGCTACACAACAGCGTTTGAAAAACACCTTGGAAGCAGATATGACTTTGAGCTGACAAACTAAAAGGATTGAGTCCATGTTTTATTAAAAAATACCACAATATTGGCCTATTGGGCATCGTTATGTCATATGCAGGGCTATAGGTAGTAGCTAGTTACTCGATAAGCTTTTGATTTGGAACTTTTGAAGTAACTACAGTGAAACCTGTCTATAACGGTCACCTCTGGGACATGAGAAAAAGACCTTTATAGACAGGTGGCCTTTCCGTCCAGGTTGATTTCTATAAAAAGTATCATTTTGGGGTTATGAAAACTGTAGAGTGGCCTTTATATACAGGTGGCTGCTCTATAGAGGTGGCCGCTAATACAAACAGGTGAGATGGGAAAGTAGGTATTATTTGCTTTGACTTCAGTAAATTTTTGTTATATTTTTACACAATCTCAGCGATAATTTTACGAAATCACAATAAAATTGTGGTGGCTGTGTAGTTCCTGTTGTCGTCACACGTATTGGTTGTCATGTTTCAGGTTATCTTCCTGTTTATTGTTCTCTTGTATTAATTCCCTTATTGTTAATGATGTCATGCTGTTTTGTTGTAGCCTAGACTCACTGTATTCTGTAATATGATTTAGCTCTGTTCGTGTCCTCGTCATGAGATGATGCTAGTTATAAAGCTCGTCGATGTCTCCGGGCGTGCCACGACAAAAATGTAGCATCTGATGTGCATATTCACCCATTCAAAGTGAAATGCAAACTTTTGTCAACTGTTTCAAAATCTTAATGAAACAAAGTCAAACGGACATAGTAATTCTTTATACTAAAGGAAAAACTCTTTAAGCCAGATCTGAATGCAATTATTTTTATGACCATACACACAACTGGTCAGAAGTACAGTGAAACCTGTCTATAATGGTCACCTTTGGGACCTGAGGAAAATGACATTTATAGACAACTGGCCTTTATACACAGGTGACTTCTCTATAGAGGTGGCCACTACTACAGGTTTGACTGTATATATTGTTTACATCTCATGGCTAGCAAAAGTTGACATGGAGAGATGACATATTTCAATAGTTCTCACCTCAACGAAAGCATCTGTCAGGTCACTTGCCCGATCCATGACAGGAAAGTCACAACCAGAAATCACTTTGACACGGATGATCCCTGCAATTCAGAGCACGCATGTTCAAAAAGTAGGCTATTGCAATCCATCCAAGACCATTCTCTTTCTAAAAAGCCCTATATCCAGCTGCAGTCAAACCTGTAATAGTGGCCACCTCTATAGAGCAGCCACTTGTATATAAAGGCAACTCTTCACACCCCCATAATGACACTTTCTATAGAAATCAACCTGGATAGCAAGGCCATCTGTCAATAAAGGTCATTTTTCTTAGGTCCCAGAGGTGACCGTTATAGACATTTTATTCAAGTTGATAACCGCAGCTGGACTGCGCATTTTAGTCACATCAACGAGAGGCTAAATGCGCAAAATTTTTTGGAAATCTTTCTCCGCCACACAAAATACAAAGAGTCCAGTCTGAGCCTAGTTGGCCTACTAAAATCGGAAGAAGTTTATTTAGACGTTCTAATTTTTAGGCTATATGCAAGAAAAGAATAACGCATTGCAATCTAAACTGCTCTCTGTAAAGTCCTCCTTATCCAAGATGCGTGGTGCTGTTAGGCCTAGGTCAAACGTCGTGCAGGTTTTGTGTCGTGCCGCTCTTCCTGCGGCTCGGCTGCAGCGCGACAAATTTCTAGTTCAACGGAGCTTTAGGTCAAATGTCAAGCCAGCTATTACGCAGAGCGGTCTTTTAGGTTCATCATATGAGGCAGCAGAGTTTTTCTTTGCAAAGTTTGCAAGATGGCTGGTACGAGTGTCACGAAGAGAGAGAGAGAGAGATCCCTACTTCTGCGAGCAATGACTGTTGTTTATGAAAGTCATCAAATGATAAAATCACATTACATCATTCTAGTGTAGACCAGGACTTCTGCGACATACTTCATGAGAAAACATGTCGTAAAATCGGAACAGAAACTAGCAAGGTTTGTCAACGTGCTTTGTGTTGCAATCTCGAAAGAACGTTTCCTACCAGAATAATGTGTGGCCATGCCCAGCATCATAGAAGCGAGACCACTTGGAGTCTGAAAACTTGATTTTCCATAAATAGCCTGTCGCAGCTGGAGATGGCACGGCGGCAGTCGAGCCGCGCGACCGATCAAGTCGAGCTGATTTTCAGTGTCATGCTGCACGACTGAGTCGCGCCGGTTCCAGTCAAACGTCGCGCTTTATGTCATGCCATGCCAAATTTCTGCAGAAAGACAGGCACGACACAAATCTGCGCGACGTTTGACCTAGGCCTTACGATCAGCATAAACAAGCCACGAGCAGACGATATGAAATTGAAACATTGTAATTCTTGTCTCTTGTTGGAGGAATGGCAAGGCAATTGATGTGTCTAAATTGAGCGCTCGTACGTTTTAGTAATACTTTCGATATCTCATGAATTACTTTCTACAATGAATAAACACTCACCTGGCATCTTGGTGGACAGAAATATACTCTACAGCGGCTGTGTTTATCGCTTGCAAGCAATCAGCGTGGCTATTCTCTAACTTCTCGTCAGCCATTACATGATCTCGTATAGCTCCACGAGATCGCAAAGGAGGTTAGCCTTGTCGTCACGGCAACAGCTCATCAGATTTGTTTACAGGTACATAAAATTGTATGACTTTCAAGAAAACCGGCGCGAGCATATAAACCAAAAAAACATCCCCAAATTTCCTGATAAGATAGAAACTATGCTGCATGCGAAATCAATGGACATCGACTAAGACGGAAGAGAAATATACAAATAAATTTAAATATATTTTTGCCTTCTATACTGTACTCACTTACTGTTAATTGTGTATGTTAGCTTCTTTGAGCTTATAAATATTAGTTCTATTTTTCATGTATCAGCCCTGTGTAAAATAGCCTGATGGCTAACCAGGCTCTGAATAAATGATGATGATGATGATGATAATAATAAGTCACAACGGACAGAATTCACATCCCGAAATATAATCTGCAGTACTTCACCAGAAGAGAAGTATCATTGCCTGACGAAAATGATGATGAAAACTTTACTTCAAAAATAATTTTAGCTGATTTTTCACTTCTTGGTATAAATATATGGAATCATACTGAAATACTGCATTAATAATAATAGTAACAATTGCAACCATAAGCATTCATAATTATAATAAAAGCATATAATTTATTGAAAATAAAAGTAGCTACAATCTGGCTAGAAATGATAATTATTCAAACAACATCAATTTGTGAACAGAGTCATTCCTTGGTGGAATGGACTGCCAGAGGCATCTGTGACAGCAACATCAATTCAAAAGTTCAAGCGAAGTTTAGAACTGATAGACCTTAAGTCAAAATGTCTTGTATACTAGTTAACTTGTGTATAGTCTGTCCTTTAATTTGCATTTTATGCTTTGGCTTTATGTAAGTGGAAGTTGTTCTTCCCATTATTTGCCAGTCAAAATTTTTGACAAATAAACATACATACATACATACTATGTCCGCTGGTGTACATGAAATTAGAGGGTAGACATTCTGCTTGAGCTTTAGAGGCTTTTGAGAAGCAAAGTGACATTTGAAGCTGCAAGTACTGAAATTTGAAACCGGATGTCACGTGTCATGGTCACGTTCATGGTCAAATGGTCAAAATGATTGTTCATGGTCAGAGCTTGACACTTGTTTGACATTGACTTTGAGGCGGCCATCTTGTTTTTACTTTTGCACACGGCTCGCAAGTGATGAATTCGATTCTTCTAAAGAGCATCTGTTTGGTTCTCCTGCTGCTGATCTCAATCGCAGCTGGGTTCCTGCCATTGAAGCTAAAGAATATTCGTGAATCTATAGCCACTGGATTGGCATGTTTCTGTGGCGGGGTGAGTTTCTTTTTCGCTTTTTATCTGTCTGACACTTATTTCGCAACGTGAGCTTTTTATCGATGGTCTCTTTGCTGTCGAGCGGAGCAATAGTTTCTCCAGCTTCGTGCGTGTACCACATAGGCCCAGGCCTACTACGTTTACCGGTTTGTTGCGATTTTTAAGCCGAAGAAATTTCCAACTTATTGAATGTCGCTTCTACGTTTGTCTAATTAATGAGCCTACAATTTTGGCCGTTGAAAAGCATGATTTCAAAAATAAAACCAGTCGTTTTTTAAATCAACTTTCACCTCCATCTGTTCTCTTACCGAACAGCACTTCTTTTTTGATAGAAACAATGCAAAATAGAACGTTCAAGAGGTGATGCTATTAAAAAAGGAAATCTTTACGTGAGAAATGTGATCCAGAAAATAAAATACCTTTGTCTCAAAACCTAGGACTAGTGCCACGCCCATTTTCGGAGAGGAACCAAAACTACGCCCATTAATTTACGGGATGTGCATTAGAAAATAATAAAATATTGTTTCTGTCGTTAATCGAACACAGTACAGTCAAACCTGTATTAGCGGCTACCTCTATAGAGCTGCCACCTGTGTATAAAAGCCACTCTTCATAACCCCAAAGTGACAATTTCTATAGAAAGCAACCTAGACAGATAGGTCACCTGTCTATAGAGGTCATTTTACACAGGTCCCAAAGGATGCCATTGTAGCTCAAAACAGTATCCCTAAATTGAAGCAAATCAAGAGGAAAAGATCCGCAACAACAATTTGTGACATAATTGCAACCAAGACTGAGACAAGACATCGCCAAGAACAGCTTTCTATGAGACGTTGTACTGGCACAAGTACAGAAAGGATCTTGACGTGCGCCTCAATTATCAGAGAGAAAAACAGTAATCCAAATGAATAATGTTGATTCTTCATAATCACAGTTAAATCAATACAATGCAACCTCGGTAATTAATATTATTATGTTTTTCCGGTCAAAAATCGTAATGACAAGGGGGTCGTGATGTTAACCAAGGTGATATTAACGGGGTTACACTGTGTAAGAAGAATTAACTTTTGCTGGAAAATGATGGAAAAAGTAAATTTAAACTCGAGCATGCTGTTGTGTTTATACCCCTGCTGTTTCAAGAAACAGGATTGTACATGAAATTATGCTTTTCTGTAAATAAAAGCCTTTTTCAGGAGTAATTTAGAAATGGGCCTGGCACCACGTGTAATTGCGTGTTCCCTGCATCATAGTGTTTTGTTGTCCAATAAACCAAATCTCAATTACATAGACAAGAAATCTACGACAGATCATCAATATGATTCATTAGAAATTTTACTGTATCGAAAATAAGATCGAACTTCTACTCCTGCCAGTTACGCAAATCACGCAAACACATTAACATAACAATACATTTCAAACCTTTTGATGAGCTCATTAAAAAAATAGAATTAATTTGATTAATAATTTATTATTTCAAACGATTAATCGATTGTTGAAAAACAACAACCAGGCACACCACTATTTGGTCGTTTGATATATCCGAGCATTATTACTATGATTCGAGCTAACTTGAAGTGTTTGTGACTGTCTTTCTAGCTACTCCTTGGCATCTGCTTTCTGGATTTCTTGCCTTCGGTTAGGCAAAATCACAATAACCCAATAATATCTGGGTCATATCCTATCATGGAGTTATTGATCATGACTGGATTTCTGCTTGTAATGTCACTTGATAAAATTGCTGATGTTCTGGGAAATCAGCTGCAAATACCTAAATCTGCCAATTGCGAAGAAAGACAAGCTGGAAAACATAATCATGTTACAACAAGAGGTTTGTTCAGTCAAAATTGTATTAAACCACATGTGGACCACTGAAAGTGGCCTTCTAACAAAGGTGGTCACTTGGAACAGATTAATGTCATATTTTCTCGACTGCCCAAGGAAGCATATTAATTTTGGTCTTCTAAGACAAGTTGAGCTGTTCATCAAAGTTATGGCATAATGTAGCCTTCCTGCAGACAAACTGAAAAAAATATAAAATATATTACCCTAGTGATTAATTTGATAATGAGGATATACATCGCTTGACGCTAGTTTAGAAGTAGACCGATAGAAAAAGTATTTGAAGTGAGTTGTACTTGAATGATAAACAGAGTGTTTCTATTTACTGCTTGATTTCTTATCCGAAAACCAATCTTTAGGCCACAAGTCAAGGCAAAGCTTGTATAGAAACAACGTTAGGAGTTGAATGTTTTTAATGTAAGAACGAACATGTTTTGATAATATAACATAGAAAATAGCAATGACAACATATGCATTAACAGAGAAATACGATTCAAGTACAATATGCGATCATGGGTGTCATATGTTTATAGTCATATGAAACTGCAGGGACGAGGTTAATAATTAACACGAAGGGAGGAGCATTACATAACAGCTCATGGCAATGGGGTTGCTTGTTTGTTTGGGAAACTCAAGAATTACAGAACAGTTACAAAATTTATGTAGGAAAACATTACTTTGCTGAGAGGATAAGTTGCAAAACATTGCTCAGTCTGAATTTTATTTCTTTTAGATTACAAGGCTATTGATCACTACGATGAGAGATCACCACTCATCCCAAACCAACCCCCTTCTCATACAACAGAGAGTGTCATTATAGTTGCATCTGGCAAACAGCTTGTGCAACGGAGAGAAACTTCTGCAGATTGTCCAAAGCAAGGGAGAATTAATTGTTGCAAATTATGGCTAATTTCACACATAACTGGACCAACATTGCGCAGCATTGCACTTGTAATTGCTGTTGCGGTGCATTCAGTCTTAGAGGGAATGGTGATTGGCTTGGAGAGCAGGGAACGTGAGCTGCTTCAATTGACTGCATTGATAACGTTCCACAAGACGCTCGTTATCTTTTCCATTGGCATCACGTTGACAGATCGCAAGATTGGTCTTTGTCTATACAGCAAGGAAATAGTAGGTTAACAGCTCATCTGCGAACTCGAGTTGTTATTGTTGTTGTTGTTGTTGTTGTTGTTGTCGTTGTAGCCCTCAGGTTTGGGGTTGCCCAAACCTTCGGGAAGGTGCAGGAGCTTGAAAAGCGCGGTTACTCCTCCAGCTCCAGCTCCTTCAGCTGCGAACGCGAGTGCTTTGAGATGATGTGTGATGCCCAGTATTCTCCTATCACGAGTAGGGATGCTGTTCAAACAAGGATTATTCGAATCTATTCAAACCTGAAATATTTCCTTGTCTTTCGAATCTCGGCAGAATATTTTAAGATGATTTTTACTAGTAGGCCTACAGTGCAACCTGTCTATAACGGTCACCTCTGGGACCTGAGAAAAATGACCTTCATAGACAGGTGGCCTTATTTTCCAGGTTGATTTTTATCATTTCGGGGTTATGAAGAGTGGCCTTTATACAGTACACAATTGGCTGCTCTATAAGAAGTGACCCCACAAATACGGGTTTCACATGTGTTTTCATGCAAATCTGACAACGCAAAGGAGCGAGGATGCTTCCATGTAAATTGGACAGTGGTGTGTCAGTTTGACATCAAATTAAGCTACCCGATTGAATGCAAAATCAAAGCCAATATCCAAACTTTCCTAGTACAACCCTGTATAGCAGACGTATGGAAGTGCCCACGCCATGTAAATACTAGTTCACTACTTTTTGAGGACTTATAAAATGATGATATTTACATGTGTTTGAAAATGATTTTGATGGATTTGGAAACATTCTGCATAGTCCAGGTGATATGAATTTTTCATCTTGAATTTATGTTTTTTTTGGCTCACGGTTACCATGGTAACGTGACGTCTATGCTATGAGAAGGGAAAATGGAGTGTGTTTTTTCTTCACAAGCTCAGATCATCTATTTTTTTTATTTGCATTGATGTTAATTTCTCATTGTGGATATGCACTGTACTATGACTATCAGATGAGAACGAGAGAGTCAAATCGATGTCTTTATTACACAAGCATCGTGTATGAAATCACCTGCAATGGCATTAAACCTGCTGCCCGATAAATATCAGATACTTTTCATAGTATTACTTACAGAGAAATGCTGTGCAACTATAAAATATATAATACTATGAGTATGAGAACAAGTACAGAAAATGTGCTGAAAATCAGTTTTTACTTTCTAGAGCACACAGTGTAGCTTGTAGCGTAATGCAAAGGCAACAAATCACGACGACCGTTTGGTTTGTTGAGATTGAACAAACTGAATTGTAATTTGAAACATGTGATTAACATTATGCAAACGATTACACAATACGAGACAACAAGGCGCGTTTGTTTCCATGGTAACAATGCGTGAGCAGA
>OFHS01001170.1:20348-30501 GCA_900245855.1 Calvadosia cruxmelitensis
TGTTAATCACTAATCATATTTGACTAAATCATTTGTTTTAGTTCTTGTTAATTATTTTTACTTATATATTATAATTATTTTGAGTGTTTTATTAACCGGTGACTTTTATTAATTGATTACAGATCTTCGTTTGTCTCGCTTCTCCGGCTGGAGGCTTAATTGGGATGATGGTTACAAGTCTTGATTCGGACGTTGGTAATTCAGCAGCAGCCATGGTGTTAAAGTGTCTTGCAGCCGGTACCTTTTTGTTTGTGGCATTCTTTGAAATCTTAGCTAAGAAGATGGTTGTGGAGAAAGCAAAGGACCTACTGAACGTTCTATTTTGTATCATTGGCTTCTCTTGTTTTGCGGCGATAGCAGCCATACCATCAGTAAACGACAGACAATAGGAATAATGACAATTTATAGCTTTAATTAATATTGGTTTTGTTTTTCGTGCTTAATCATAACATGTGTTCATTGGAGAGAAGTTGTATTTTATTGAGAAGTCCTGGCTCAGGATAGCTCTGCATTTGTTAAGGCAGATTCATACAATGCATGTTTGTTAGTAGATGGTATGGAACAAGTGTGGTTCAGGTATCAGTTTGTAATTGATTTTAGCTACTTTGGCACATTTTCAAGAAATTATATCCTTTTATTATCGTTATGAATATTTAGGATTATAATTGATTATAGTTATTGTTATTAATACAGTATTTCAATATGATTCCACATTTTTTGTATCAAGAAGTTAAAAATCAGATAATTTGATAATTTGATATTTGATATTTTAAGTCTGATAAAATGCTGTAGATTTTATTTGAGATGTGAATTATATCCGTTGTGGTTTATTTGTACATTTCTGTAACGTCTTAAATGATGTCCATTGATTTTGCGTGATGCAGCATAGTATCTATCTTATTAGTTATTAGAGAATTTTGCGATATTGTTTCTGGTTTATATGCTCGCGCCGGAAGCCCACCGAGTCGAATCCTCCCAAGCAAAGACTGAAATTAGCAGTGTCCTTCTGTCTGCACGCTAATGCCTGCAAGCTATCCACAAAGTGTTGACCTGGTGTCCCTCAGCTTCCCTCCGCAGAGAACAAGGCAACATCAAATTCTTCTTGGACACACTTTTTAATTGACGCAAAATCGGCAGACCAGCTCCGCGCCGTCCACCATTTGCATCAACTAGTAAAAAGATTGTCATCTAACAATTTTAACTTTAAATACTTTACAGCTATTAACGTACGTATTGTTTTAATGTAATTAGAATACAGCGCTTTTGCTTTAAAGTTTAGGTTATGTAATCAAAGATCAAAATGATGCACCCCATCCAATTTCTATAAAAGTACCCTCCGAGACTTCGATGCAAAATTTAATAATGAGAACACAGCTTCAAGACCAGACTACCTAGCTAGTAGGCTTCACTGTAGGTTAGGGTTACTAGACGTCCTTTATTTCCCGGAATCAATCCGTGTGTCTATGCCAGGGTGCGCCAAATTTAATCGATTTTGCTAGACATTTCTGCTCAATTTTGTAAATCAATTCCGTATTTCTCCCTCTGTGATCTGGTAACCCTACTGTAGGTCCGGTCATCAAGTGGAGACCATTGATGCTGAATTGCTCAAAAATTCAGAAGAAAATCCCTTGAGACTCAACGAATTTGAAAGCCATAATATCAAGTACAGTAAACTAGAGAGCAATAAATAAAACATAGAACAAATGCAGGGCATAGTTGGACTCATGGTTGGATTCATGGTTAGACTCATGGTTGGACTCATGTTGGACTCATGGTTGGACTCATAGTTGGACTCATGGTTGGACTCATGGCTGGACTCGTGCTTTCCAGGCAGCTGGCCTTGTGTTGAACTAACAACTGTCAAGAACATTGTAGTAATTGACAATCAGAGAAACAGTTGAATTGTACTCAGAAGGAAGCCAGCTCCAGCCACTTGCGCATGCATAGAAGATTATTCAATCCAACTGCATCCTTGGACTGCAAAATACATGACATAGAATGATCACACAAACCAAAAAGGATTAGTTCCTAACCCTATAGCCATCTTAAAACTGTCACCGAACTTCTTGAATGAATAACAAACTCTTACAATGTATTTAAAGTCTTGCGTGCTTACTTGATGCTGGCTGGTATACTCCCTTTAATTAATTCAGTTGGAATTATTTCTATTGAACGAAGCTCTGCTGTAATGCATTTCGGGGAAAAAGACAAGCTTGACTCTGCCAAGGGTTGAGATCTGCTAACTAGTACCCAGACTTCTTCTCTTATATACTACTGTACATGTAACACACTGTAATATTGTCTATCGTGTAACTAACGTACTGTAGCAGTAGCAACTCTACCACATGTCGCTTCTCTTGGTATCGAACCTTATCGTTCCATCGGGAACATCATCCCACCAGGTCATGTGGTGTCAGCCAGAAATGACAATTTTTCAAAAGCAGTCATCTGTACTCTTTTCTATGACTGTCAATTTCAATTAATCAAATGATGTTCTTGCCTGTCAAAATTGCATGTTATCTTTCAAAACAGATATTATGCGCCTGGAATGTCCTCTACCGGGCTACCCCGCTATGAATTGTAATTGAACTGGATGTCCACTTTAGAAAGTGGCATCGGCTGCGTCTGAAATGCTCGTTTGCTGTATGAATCCATCATATCAAGACAGAGTCGCCTGCGGCTTATGCGTTTATTACGAGTACAGAGTCCTCGTTCCCATGTAAACCTCTACCTCATCATTATATAAGTGAGATCCTTGTGATTCAACACACGCAACCTTTGTGCAGCATGATGTATTTTTTATAGCTCCATGAAAAAAGCATGTAAAGTCAAACCTGTATTAGCGGCCACCTCTCTAGAGCAGCCACCTGTTTATATAGGCCACTCTTCATAACCCCAAAATAACACTTTCTATAGAAATCAACCTGGACAGAAAGGCCACCTGTCTAATAAAGGTCATTCTTTGCAGGTCCAAGAGGTGGCCGTTATAGACAGGTTTCACTGTAAATGCTTATAGGCTTCTGAATAAAACTCTTAACTCTAATCAATGGACATCGACTAAGACAGTAGAGAAATAAACAAATAAACCACAACAGACATAATTCACATCTCAATCAAATCTACATTACTGCATCGGAATTATCATAAATTACCAGATGTTTAACTTCTTTGTAAGGCAAAAAATCATCTGAATCAAATTTTAAAAAATTAATTAAATAATAAACCTAAGTTACAATCGTAGATGTTCATGATGATAATAAATTATAATTTATTTAAAGCCGAAATTAGCTACAATCAAATACAAACAATGTCTGCTGGTGTACGGATAGTGAATAGTGATACCATCTATTAACGAGAATGCATTGTATGAGCATGCCGTAACGAATGCAGAGCTATCTTGAGTTGGGATTCCTCAATAAAATACTACTTCTCTTCAATAAATGCAATATGCATAATTATTATGCCAAAAAGTCTAAATGCTATTTACATTACTAATTAAAGCTATAAATTGTCATTATTCCTATTGTCTGTCGTTTACTGATGGTATGGCTGCTATCGCCGCAAAACAAGAGAAGCCAATGATACAAAATAAAACGTTCAGTAGGTCCTTTGCTTTCTCCACAACCATCTTCTTAGCTAAGATCTCAAAGAACGCCACAAATAGGAAAGTGCCAGTCGCAAGACACTTTAACACCATGGCTGCTGCTGAACTACCAACGTCCGAATCGAGACTTGTAACCATCATCCCAATTAAGGCTCCTGCCGGAGAAGCGAGACAAAGGAAGACCTGTAATCAATTAATAAAAGTCACCGGCTAATAAAACACTCAAAATAATTATAATATTAAATAATATATAAGTTAAAATAATTAAAAAGAACTAAAATAAATTATTAACACGATTTGCTCAACAATATAGTTTGCCTGTAGGAATATTGTCTATGTTAAATGGATTACATGCGTACTGTAGCTGAGTCATCATTTTTAATCCTTACACTATGAGAAAAGTACTAACAATGTAGTAATGTACTAAAAAAAGTTTTCAGCACTTACTCAGTAGGCACGCTCTTTTTGGCATTTTTCTAGTGTTTGTTAGTACAGTGAAACCTGTCTACAATGGTCATTATTGGGACCTGCGGAAAATGACCTTTACAGACAGGTGGCCTTTCTGTCCAAGTTGATTTCCACAGAAACTATTATTTTGGGGTTATGAAGAGCGGTCTCTTTTCAAAAGTGGCTGCTCTATAGAAGTGGCCACTAATACAGGTTTGACTGTACTTTTTAGTGTTATACAGTAGCACATCATTTCTCTGTAAGTCGGTCAGCAGGTAATCATCTCAGTTGCAATGCCATTGCGGGTTATTTTATACTCTTTGTTTATGTAATAAAGACATCGACTTAACTCTCTTCCTCTTATCTGATAGTCATACACTGCCATTCATCTGGACTTACATATGGTTCTGTATAATAAATTAATAATAGAAAAATGTATGCCAACAGAAAATCGCATATATGATTTCAGGAAAAGTGGCAAATCAACTTTTGTTACTGTCAGATATTCGTGATACTATCTGCTGAAGCCCAGATGCTATATCTAAATTATACTTAAATATTGGTGTGGTCTAGAGGCTATTACGTGTGGCTGCCAGTCAGGCGTACCGGGTTCGACTCCCAGCCCAGCCGACACATATATTTGTTATGTCTTCTGTGGTTCTAATTATCGAGGTTCCCAAGGGAGACAAGTCATTGGCTTATTGGGCTACCCTTGTTGTTGTTGTTGTTGTTGTTGTTGTTGACTTTATTCTGAAAAATCCATTAAGTTATAAATAACTTTTTTCCATGGAGCAGAATTAAATAACATAATATAAAACAAAGTAATTAATATTCTATTATACAGCAATATAAGTTGTGAAAATTATAATACATTACTTACAATATGTTGTTTACAATCAAGTTTGAAATTTGCAATATTTCCCTCGTTAAATAAAGTGACATTTACATTTATACAGGGTTGCACAAGGAACGTTTGGGTGTTGGTTTTGATTTTGCATAATCTGCTGTCACAATGACACACCTCTGCCCACTTAATAACATGGAAGCATTTACTCATAAATTAAATTTGGAGGTTTGGTTATTCGACAATTGATGATTTGAATCGACTCACATCCCAGTATATCTTTTGAATCTTATCAGTAGTAAATCGTTCTGAGACATGCAGTAGCAGTAAAAGACAATAAGACTATCTTCTGATGCCTTAGAGCAAAATTAACACAAACAAATTGAAAGAGGAGAAGCAGAATCCTGCAAGGCGCGAACAGCAAGGTTATTTAATTATCGCAACAAGTACTTGAATGTAAACTTCTGCTCAAAAATAAAGATTTTATATAAGCAGAAATATTTTAAAAATAATTATTCTACTGAGATTTGAAAGACAAGGAAATAAGTCAGGTTTGAATAAATTAGAACAATCCTTGACTGAACATCCCTAGGCCTATTCATGACAGGAGGCTGCTGGGCATCATGAACAGATTCAGCATCACACATCATCTCAAAGCACTTGAGTTAGCAAATACATGAGCTGTCAACCTACTATTTCCTTGCTGTACAGGCTAAGACTGATCTTTCGATCTGTCAAAGTGATGCCAATTGAAAACACAATGAGACTCTTGTGGAACGTCACCAAGGCAGTCAGTTGAAACAGCTCACGTTCCCTACTCTCCAAGCCAATCACCATTCCCTCTAACACTGAATGCACCGCAACAGCAATTACAAGTGCAATGCTGCGTAACGTCGGTCCAACTGTGTCTGAAATTAGCCATAATCTGCAACAATTCATTCTGCCTTGCTTTGGATAATATGCAGAATTTTCTCTTCGTTGAACAAGCTGTTTGCCGGATGCTAATATAATGACAGTCTCTGCTGTATGGGAAGGGGGTTGGTCTGAGATGAGCGGTGATTTTTCATCATTGTGATTAATAGTCTTGAAATCTAAAAGAAATAAAATTCAAATATATAAGTATTGTTATGTAACTTGTAAGCTCAGCAAAGTAATGCTAAATAATAAATAAATAAATAATCAAAAAATCAAAATACCCTAAAAAATCAGTTATATTACCAATAATATGTATAATTACCTTAGTTCACAGCAGTTTCGTTATTATTGTATATACTGTTTATGGGTCTGAAATATATTCTATCTATCTATGCTACATCATAAAATCTACAAGGATAAATCAATTTTTTGTAATTTTTGGTTTCCCAAACAAACAAACAACTCCATGAGCACATAACTGTTGTACCTAAATTGGCAGTTAATGCTTTTGTTGCCAATTCTGTTTTCTCTGTTATATGATCAACATACATTTATTCTTTCATTCAACTCCCGGCATTGTTTCTATATAAGCATTGCCTTGATTTGTCCACCAATGACTGATTTTCGGACAAGAAACCAAGAGTAATTGAAGCTCTCTGTATGTCATTGAACTACAACTCTCTTTGCATACCTACCTTTTTGACTCGCGGTTACTATGGTAAGCCGAGAGTCTATGCTTTTGGGGAAAATCATTGACTTTTTTTTCATTTTGTTGCGTGAACATTCCTGATAACATACTGCCTTGCGAGCGAAGTGGCATTGCAGAATTATTGTTCAATCAACGTTGGTGTTGCAAATTGAACTCCATTTTGTTAAAGAAATCTCAGCAAGGCTGTGAAGTATTTATTTGGAATTTTTCTATAGTTATATAGGCCTACTTCTAAACTAGTGATGCAAATATTCATTACAAAGTAGTTTATCATTAACTACAAGTTACATTTTGGGTAAGCATAATATCTTTGAGAAATTAGTTAACTGGTAACATAATAATTGGTTTTTGGGATAACAAGTACTTTTCTGACAACGTAATCTCAAAATTACTTTCTGTTTTACCACCTGAAACATGAGACACAGCTATAGGCCCACAGTTGTAGCTTGTGTAGGCCTAACTGCTTGTGCTTATTTCTAAAATCAAAATTGCAAAAGGATGCAGGATATACATTGGGTGCTGCACAGCTACGGCAAAAGGAAGATGTATGCGTACACCTATAAATGATTGTCTCGTCATCTCTAGAGCCATACTTGCCTCGAAATTTAGCAATTAAAACTATTAGTTACCATTGTCCTGCTATAGACGTATATACACGTTTTCGAAACAAGTCAAAAGTAGCAACACATAACCAATCAGATAGTTAATCCTTAGCAGGCAACCAATCAGCAATTGGTGAAGCGATTTCAAGTCTTCATTTAAATGGTTTTACTAGCAGGACAGGGGTTAACAACTTAGCAACGTAGAATCAATCAAACAACAACCAAGGGTGGATTGATTAGATCTATTTTGTAGTTTCCTACAAGTTGGCGAACAAGCAACTTTAAGTGGGAAACATAGGCCTACTCTTTTACCAAAAATTGTTTGTCTGCATGCAGGCTACACAATGCCATAACTTTGATGAACAGCTCAACTTGTCTTAGAATACATTTTAATATGTTCCCTTGGACAATGGAGAAAATATGACATTAACCTGTCCTAAGTGACCACCTCTGTTAAAAGACCACTTTCAGTGGCACACATGTGGTTGCTTAACACAATTTTGATTGCACAAACCTCTGGTTGTAACATGATTGTGTTTTCCGTAATGCTTTTCTTCGCATTTTGCAGATTTAGGTATTTGCAGCTGATTTCCCAGAACATAAGCAATTTTATCAAGTGACATCACAAGCAGAAATCCAGTCATGATCAATAACTCAGTGATAGGATATGAGCCAGATATTACTGGGTTATTGTTATTTTGCCTAACCGAAGGCAAGAAATCCAGAAAGCAGATGCCAAGGAGTAGCTGCAAAGACAGTCACAAACAGTTTAAGTTAGCTTTGAATCATAATAACCATGGTCGAATAATTATATAACATGACCAATTGTTTTGTTAGATTTATCCAGAATACAATTCAACTTCGAAACTACAGTATAACTCGGTGAATATCACACCCTCGGGAAAATTGTAAAACGTGATATTATCCGAGTCATGACAATAGCCGAGTTTCATACCCAGAACTTTAATTTTGCAGGAACGGCTCAAACAATAATGAAAATCAGGCCATAGAAGTTAGAACAGCAAACTCTGTATCAACATCAAGCAGAGCTATTATGCAGATATTTGAGCAACACTCATTTTCTTTGATTTGTCACGCTCAATGTGGCGAAGAAAATGAAAAAAAAAATTATCAACTATTCCTCTCACAACAATTGTGACGCCTATACAGTCAAACCTGTATTAGCGGCCACCTCTATAGAACAGCCACCTATGTATAAAGGCCACTCTTCATAACCCCAAAATGACACTTTCTATAGAAATCAACCTGGACAGAAAGACCACCTGGCTATGAAGGTCATTTTTCTCAGGTCCCAAAGGTGACCGTTATAGACAGGTTTCACTGTAAATCCAAGCAAGGCGACAAATCAAAGAAAGCGTGACAATAAGCGAGTGTAAAAATAAAAATATTTTGGAAATCCGTGATAATAACCGAGATGTGATAATATCCGAGACGATATTACACCGAGTTATACTGTACTCAATAAGCTGCGCAGGACCGGAAACAGTGGCAGGGCATCTGCCACAATGTTGTATTGTGTGCAGCCACATTGGAGTCGGCTTCGTTACGATATGGCCGATAAGGCTTTATCATATTGTATCATAATTACTGTGTTGCATATTTGCAACAGTGTGGGCGATAGTATCCTAGGAACTGGGGGATTTGTGTGTCCTTCCACCCGTCACTTTCATTCTGTCGCGGTATTTTGAAAAGCTCAAATTTGAAGGAAAATGAGCGTATGAGTATAGCCTAAGGTGTCCATATTTCTCAAAGCTAAACCAAATAGGGGCCTTGGGGGGGCGGTACGTCACGTTTCGGCGCGGCCGTTTCGGCGCAGACATTTTGGCGCGATCGCTACGGCGCCGACTGTCTTGGCGCTGTCATGTTTCGGCGCCTGATCGTTTCGACGTCAAAGACGTTTCGGCGCAAATAAATCGTCGCGAAAACCCGTGCGAAACACAACGAAAAGAGACCGAGGAGTTGTGGACGGATGTCTTCTTTTGCGGAAACCAGCCATGCATACGAAAACACAGAATATGGCTGAATTACACTGTTTACTCCNACTGTTTACTCCATCTAAAATCAAACAGCGAGTTCCATCATATATATTCTTAGCTTTTGAAAGCAACTTTATAAGAAGAAAAACATAATGAGTATTTATTTTTATTTTTCACAAAGTCCTCATTTTTGAAACCCTAAATTACAATAACGCCTTTTTGTAGTTCTCCGAATTCAACCGTCGGGTTTTATTTACATCAAATTGCATTCAGGATAAAATTGCACAGTCAAATAGATAATTTATTTTTCTAACTTTTCGATGCTATCTTACCCATGGTGAAAAAGAACAAGTATTTATTTTGATTTTCGAAGTGTCTCACATGCTTCGACTCAAAAGACCGAGAATGAGGTTACCGGCTTTATGTGTTCTCCAAATTCAACCGCTTGGCTTTATTTACATCAAACGTTTTTTCAGAACCAAATTGCACTGTAAATTGCTCTGTATAGATTCCCAAAAGTGATTGTGTCGGATAATGGACCTCAAATTGTCTCCAAGGAACTTACAACTAAATGCCAATCAACAAAATATATTCTATAATTACATTCTTCTAATGTCAGGAATACGGTGTGATTCAAGGTTCTTCATTTTCCTATTCTGCTGTTGCTGTTCTTCTGTTGTTGTTGCCTGTTTTCACTGTGAGCGTTCTTCGGATTTTTGGTTGTCGTCTTTGAATTTCTTCAAATCATCTTCATTGCTCAATCTCCCCGTATGTCATATCGTGTCGTCATCATTGCAATTGAAGACTCCTGTTGCGCTGAATGAAAAATTCAAGAAAGGTTAAAAAGCGAGTCAAGTTGTTCGTACATAACACGAAAATAAAGGCTGAGTAGATGAAGTCAGTTCTGAACTAAATTAATTAAGGAAAGGTGTAACTGTCTCGAAATATGCATATTAAATCATTACTAGCTGGTCCGCGCTGCTAACGCAGCTGCGTCCAGCGTCGTTGCTTCGCATTTGAGCGGAGGTTAATTAG